>OZ004707.1:74863001-74973001 GCA_963924515.1 Vespertilio murinus
CTGCTGAAAGGCTCAGAGCTGACGTGGGCAGAGAAGTGAGGAATTGCTTCTTGCCCTCTCACCTCTCACCCCACTAGGCCTCTTTCTATTTCTTTAAAGAGGGTCCATAGGCCTCATTCCCCAAAGAACCGGGCTCACTGTGCGTTCTGTGATGTAGCCTCCAGCTGGACCAGTTTCTAGTACATGGTTTGCTTTGTTGCTACTTCTGTTATTTTCAACTAAAAATGGCTCTAAAAATTCCCTGTGAGGAAGACTGAAAGAGAACTATTACTCCTCTGGGAAAATATCGACGTGTAATAAGACTTTCCTAGAGACCAACGTCTCCTCCCCCTATTTCTGTCGCCCATCTGCTTTACAAACCAGGCCCAGAGAGACGTCAGGGCTCCACTGAGAGAGCACTGTGGCTCGCTCCCCCTCCAGGGCTCTCCTTCACCATCCGCAGGGCCCTGCTGGGCAGTACATTAACTGGACAAGCTTCTTTGGAGCTAGCACAGGCGGGGCCCCTTCCCTAGCAGCTCCCACAGAGGATAGATAGATAGACCCTGGGCATCTCTGCCTTTGGAGCGCCCCTCCCATCCCTCCTCCCACTCTAAAGTGCAGCCAGGTGAGAGACCCTCTTCAAAGCTTAGATTGTTTCCTGGAAGTCGCCTGCTGGAGAACCCAGATGTCATCTCTCTTGCTAACAATTTAATTATTTCACCCGGGTTTTAATTCATTTCCATGGCGCCTACAGTTAACAAAGGGAGTCGTAAATCTTTTAGAGTGCTCAGGTCTAGCCATCCATGAAATTATATACAGGTCCCCAAAAAGCGAGAGGAAGGGAATGAATGCAGCGCTCAGACTCAGGAGCCTCCTCACCTGGGACACAGAGCCAGAGCGAGAGCTGTAGCTTCCGCCTCCGCTGGCGCTACCCCTGGAGCTGGAGGAACCGAAGCTGATGATGGAGCGGGAGTCAGAGGCGACGGAGGAGTCAGTGACCGTGACCGGCAAGGGGCTGGGGCCAGAGGTCACCCAAGCCCCTGCAGTTGGGCCGAGGAGGAACAGAAGGGCTTCTAGGAAGGGGAGGCCAGGCTTCATCGTGTGCTGTTGGCTGGAGCAGCTGGCTTCTGCACGGAATCCGGGGCCTTCTTATAGCGCCCAGTGGGGATTTCCCCAGGGCGAGCCTGTGGGGAAAGAGGAAGCCACCAGGGAGCACGTGACAGCCCTGGGAGGGTCAGGACACCCAGAACCTGAGTCACCTCCACACCTTGTCCCTGAGCCCAGCTCTGTCAGCGGCCCCTTGATCTGGGTATCTCCTTCCAAATATCGACTCAAATGTGCTTTTTCAAGCCTCAGATCTCATTTCCAACATGCTACTTCCTTGAAAGAGGCCGTATCAAAGTAGTCTTTGTGGATAACACAAAGCTGGAAGGTCCCAGGAAGAAAAGGCAGCCCTCTGTCCTCTGCCCAGAAGCCACTTTAGGGGCCACTTTCCCTGAATGCTGCTCTCCAGAGAAAGGCAGGGAACTCGGTGAGAAACTGTGACTCTCGCCAGGGTGTGATTCCCTCTTCAGCTGCTACTGCCCGGGTTCTCTGACCTCTCCTTTGCAGTGTCTGCTTCTACACCAAGCTCTCTCAACAACCCACACTGAGGGAAGGACCAGCAATGTTCTGCCCCCGGGAAGCTCAGTTGGGGCTCTGCACATGAAGCACTCACCACTGTGGCTCCATGCAGGAGAGAGAACCCAGGAGGAGGCCGCCCCAGACCCAGCAGTTACTCTCTCCAGAGGACTGTGTCTGAGCTCCGTGGTCCCAGGCCCTCCTGAGAGCTGGCCAGGTGGTGGAGTGCTCAGTGCTTATTCATCATGAGGCTGAGGGGCAGGAATGGTCCTTAGGCTCCATTTGTACCTCTCCAACACTTCACACGTCTCTGTGTCCTCTGCCTTCCTCCCTGCAGAGAAAGGTGTCGGCCTGAATATTAAAAACTATATCCATCACTCTGTGGCCTTTGCAAGCCCTTTAGCCCCTCTAGTGTTATAACAATTTTAGATTGTTAGAATTAAATAAAATATCACATGGGGAGTTGTTCAGAAGCTTTGAAGTGTGATGCAAATGCCAGATTTTTGTGCTCCTTTGTTGTTGTCTTGTTTTTAATTTTCTAAAGCCTGGTTCAGTATGTGAGGTTCAGTGTGTTTCAAAAAAGAGAAAGAAGGTTGCTGCCCACTTCATCTTCGCCCTTCCCAGGAGTATTTGGAAGACCTGGTTTGAAGGATTCTTTCTCCGCATGGGCTCTACAAGCTCTCACAATAAACACTGCTAATGTGAGAAGTAGTCTTAAATCCTTGGTAAATCATTCAGATACTGAGGGAAGGGAACAAGCAGGAAAATAAGAATGAATGAAACAGTGAGAGAATAGGTGGAGAGGAAAGGGGTGGGGAGAAAGACAAGCCTCTCTTTTGAGTGTACCCAATGTGAATTTGGGCTGCATTCCTCTTTATGCGCCCCCCCACCCCCGACCCACCTAAATCATTTCCCCAACCTTTATTTAAAATATATTTTATTTATTTATTTATTTATTTATTTACAGAAAGGAAGGGAGATGGGGAGAGAGTTAGAAACATCGATGAGAGAGAAACATAAATCGGCTGCCTCCTGCACATCTCCTACTGGGGATGTGCCTACAACCAAGGTACATGCTCTTGACCAGAATGGAACCTGGGACCTTTCAACCCACAGGCCAGCGCTCTATCCACTGAGACAAACCGGTTAGGACAGTTCTCCCCAACTTTAAGGTCCACACTTTCCCTACCATTGAAGCTGTTATCATTGCCTCCACATTAAAGCATACCTCCAAACCCCACAGAATATCTTCTCATACCAATCTTACACCCATTTTCAGCTGAGCGTGGTCATTAGAGGTGGTAAGAGTAAACCCGGGAAAGACAGGAGCACTCTACTCTCCCAGAAGCTTTCTGGAAACAACAGGGTCTACCTACATGTCTGCTCCAAAGTTAATCTGTGGTGCCGACTGAGGTCAAGGACAGGTAATCCATGGCCAGCTCTTATAAGGTATGAGGAGTATTTTGAAACCCATCTCTCATATTCTGCCCTAAGTACGGTTACCAGATTTAGCAAATAAAAAATACAGGACAACCAGTCCAATTTGAATTTCAGACAAATTACATATCATCTTTTTAGTATGTGTTCCATGCGATATCTGTAACATATTTGCTATATTTGGGCAGAGCCTCCTGGGGCAGGATGTGAGCCATGAAATGCACTGTTCCCTAAGGGAACAGGTTCAACCTTGGCCTCTTTGGTTAAACATTCTAGCCACTTAGACGGCCAGTCCAAGACAGGAAAAGCTTGTTGAGAATGAAATATGGGCATACTGCATCTGTCATCCTGCCATTGAATGCTATGAATATGGATACAGGGAGGAGAGTGCTTCTCTCCCTCCCACCATAGTTCCCCTTCTGCTACTTGATTCTCAGCAAATCAAAGCAAAGGACAAAATCTTGCCTCATCTGTTAGTAGCCTCTTTCTGTGCTATAATGAATTTTCCTTGTCCATTTTTTCAAGAGTATGCCAGTGCCCTTAACAGAAAAAAAATCTCATTAACAATGATAGCCCACAGTTACCTTTAGGAGAACCTTAAAGGGCCTGCATTCCTGCAGGAATGAGGCAGCAGTTCTCTCACACACAAGTGTGCCCCAGCCAAGAAAGAACTAGTCTCCCACCCCTTGCTCATAAGCTTCTTTGTTCCTGTATGCCTCCATTATTTTCAGAATAAAACTTTAATTTATTTGGTAGCCTCAAATACACAAAAGCATTGGTGATGCCTCAGTAATGAGATGATTAATAATAATAGTTTGATCAGTTTCTCTGCAAATACCTTTGTCCTAAGAAACAATAAGCTTCCTGGTTATTTGACAGCCTCAAAGACAGGAGGAAATTGTCAGCACGGCAAAACAAACAGTGTATTCTCCATAAAAATGTGTTCCCACACCAGGCTCTCTCTAAAGTAAGGGGGTCACTGAAATTCACCTAAGTAACAGCATTTCACTGACAGCTTGAAGGAAAGTTACTGTTTATGCACTTCATTAGGGGAATTCCCTAATGCTATACTTCTTGAAAAGTTGCAACACAGAGAAGAGATACCCAGAAGATAGATGGAGCTTTCATTTAACGCTGCTGTCATTAGAAACCAATGCCAAACATACTGTGGTACTTTGAGAAGGGAGTGTCTTGAGGTATCTGGTGAGTAAATGGACAATAGAGTCTGTGTTTAGTCTGTAGATGACTTAAAGAAGCTGTGTTGGGTGGCCCTTTTCATGATGAGTCTTGAGCCCGCCTCCCCCCAAACCCTTCCAATGATTATTAACAATACCAATAACCATGTGTAAAAAAATAATTATCAATTGACAACATTCACGCATCCTGGAAAGAAGGAACATTAGATTAGCAAAGTGTTATTGGGCCCCATTCTCTGCAAAATATCAGGATCTACAAAGAGTTATACTAGGAAAGAGAGAAAGAAGAAAGCATAATTTTTACTAATAAAAATGTCTAGTCACTCAGGGGAAGCAAGCCACTTCAGAGAATATACTAGGAATAAAAACAACAAATTAATTACAAACCAATTACATGAATATTAAAGAATGACTGGACATTCTTTGGACTGGCTGACCCAATCTGGGTAGGTTGATGTGAGAATTCTCTAAAATGAGCTTCTTAGGGATGGAGATGAAGGCCTTACTGGTTTTGAATCTCCAACATCTAGCTCGTGCTTGGCACTTGGTATCCAATAAATATTTGCATGCTGAAAAAACATCCTATCTAATAAAAGGGTAATATGCAAATTGACCATCACTCGAACACACAAGATGGCTGCCCCATGTGGTCAAAGATGGATTCCTCCATGTCTACACAAGATGGCCACCACAAGATGGGCAACAGGGGAGAGCATTTGGGAGGGACCAGGCCTTCAAGGGAGGGCAGTTGGGGGCAATCAAGCCTGCAGGGGAAGTAAATAAAGGGTGACCAGGCTGGCAGAGAAGGGAAATTGGGGGCGATCGGGCCTACAGGGAAGGGTAGTTAGGGGTGACCAGGCCTGCAGGGGGGACAGTTAGGCATCACCCAGGCTGGCAGGGGAGTGGTTGGGGGTGATCAGGCTGTCAGGCAGAAGCAGTTAGGGGCAATCAGTAATGCAAGCAGGTGAGCAGTTAGGAGCCAGCAGTCCTGGGTTGTAAGAGGAATGTCCCAGATTGGAGAGGGTGCAGGCTGGGCTGAGGGACACACCCTCCATGCGCAAATTTCATGCACCAGGCCTCTAGTATTTAATAAATGTATAAATGAATGAATGGGTTGATTAAATAAGAATTGTTAAGAAAATTCTTAAACTAGTATTGGAGGAAATACTAATGTTTTAAATTAGCATTGCATGAAAAGGAGTAAGTTCCAAGCAAGAGAAATTACATGAGTTAAAGCCCTCAAGTCACCTGAATTTTCTCCAGGATCATGATGATGTCCATGCTCCTGAAATGTCATGAAGCCAACGCTAGCAACTCATCCTTGGATCAGAGTTCCTAAGGTTGTCCCTCAGACTGACCCAACCCCAAATCAACATTTTAATTCCCTAGGCCTATTCTATATCCAGAGCTACCTAGACTTAGCTATCCCATTATGGTTTAGCAGATTTAAACCCCAAAACACAGAATTTTCTACCAAATACTTTTGTTCTTAAACCTTCAGCAAAATCATCAACACTGTCAAGATGTAGAACCAAGCTAGTGAAGAGCACAAAAACTGAAAAGTTTCTGAGCAAATGCTGAAAAAACAACGACAAAAAAGTGTTACATGGTAACATACTGTTCTTTAGGAAAATAAAAAAGGAAGCTTTACCTATTCTAAGATAAAATTTGGACTAATGAAACACAGAGGGCCCAGAAGTATTTCCCTTATGGATTTTAGTGTGGACTCAGGAGACACTGCCACCACCAGAGACAGAGGGACTCAGGAGATACCGAACTGCAGGCTTATCTCTGGACCCCACCAGACAGAGTCTCTGCCCAGAGACCTAACAACACAGGTTGCCCCTAAATTTATCTTGCTCTCTCCTGACCTCTATATTAAGGCACACCCTCACTGAATCCCCACAACAATACTTGAATTTTCCACATCTACTGGATGTTGTAAATGGATCTACCAAATTCCTGTATGACATTAGGAATATAAGCACAGCAGAGCATATCAAACCTGAGCTTTCCCATATGGTAGCTACTAGCCATGTGTGTCTATTGAGCAGTTGAAGTGTGACTTTGACTTGTTCACACCAAAATGTGTTCTAAGTATAAAATATATACCAGATTTCAAAAACTTAGTATGAAAGAAAAGAATGTATTAATAATTTATATTGATAATTTATTGGAATGGTAATATTTTAGAATTATTGAAATAAAATTTTTTATTATAGTTAATTTCACCTATCTTTTTTATTGATTTTTTTTTTAGAGAAAGAGAGAGAAACATCAATGTAGAAGTGAAATGTTGATCAGCTGCCTCCTGCATGCCCCCTACTTGGATTGAACCCATAATTCGGGCATGTATTCCTACCAGGAATCTAACCAGTGACCTCTAAGTGCATGGGATAACACTCAACCAATTGATCCAGAGCTGTCTTTTTTTTTTTTAATGTAGCTTCTAGAAAATTTTTAATTACATATGTTGCTTACATTATATTTCTATTTCACAATGCTATGGTGAAGCATGCAGCATTATTAGCTATGAAGCAGAAGATTCTTGAGATTACTGGCACGGGAAATTGTACAATATTGTTCTTCCCACTGACAGATTAGCTAATCAGGTGGGTTGCTGTCAATGGATTTCAAATTTAACATTTCTTCATAAATGTTATTGTTAAATGTTACATAAATTCTCTCTATAAAATTATAGATAATTTTTTCTTTATCTTAAAAAGCTTATCATATAAGAGAAAGAAAAACTATTTCAGAGCCATATGTAACAAAGTGAAGGGATCATGGTAAAAATTACCTCTACAAGAGGGATCACACAGTGTTTTATTTGAGCCTACATTTTTAAAAATCAAGAGATTTCACACAAAAATTCCTGTTTGGAATTCCTTTGGAGACAAAAAAAAAAATCTGATAACAACAGACCTACATTCCCATATCAATGAGCTAGACCTGGGAAGCAGCTGCCCTTTTAAACCACATACCTACTCCCCAATCAGCTTAATCTCTATCATTCACTCCTAGTCTCTTTTCTTTATGTGTATGACCTGTCTCATCTTTAGAGGCCTTTTGGGTGTACAATTACTATTCTAAAGATTTGAAATCCAAAAAGCCATCTTTTCAGAGGCAAGAAAAGTTTGCTAAAAAAGAACAAAAAAGGAATATAGCAGTTTGGATATTGCATTTCCCCTATTGTGTTTCCCCTATTTCATCAGAAGAACAGTATAGTGTTAACACTTATTACCAAGAATTACATGCCATATCACTAAACTTATGAGTTTTGGAAAACAATCAGAACACAATGAAACAAATTTAAAAACTGTTATTTAAATAGAACAAAATTTACTTATTTTTAAAATTTTAAATCTTTATTATTGAAAGTATTACATATGTCCCCTTTCCTTCCCCTGCCATTGACCCCTTCTAGCTGCCCCTGCCCACCTCCCTAGGCCTTCACTACCCTGTGACCATGGGTTAGGTGTAGATGCATACAAGTTCTTTGATGTATCATAAAATGAAACAATAGCCAAACATGTGCAGGAAACTTATGCAAATATGGTCACAAAAGTAACAAATAACTCAACCTTATCTATGATCATTTAAATATAATTGAAGTTGGATTGGTATTCAAGATAGCAGCAGAGTAAGTGGGTGTTACATTCATCTCCTCATTTTTGTGAAATTACAACTAAAATATAGAGTAAGCAACCTGAATAACCAAGAGAAGTCTAGCTGAACAGGAGTCTTATAACCAAGGATTTACAGAAGCAGCCACATTGAATCTGGTAGGAGGGACAGAGGCAGAAAAGGGATTGGCCCCTCTTCCAAGACAGATGGGGGTCTCAATTTATGCCAGGCTCCCTAGCCTAGAGCACCAGAGCCCCAGAGCCAGAAAGAAGAGAACAAATAACATCTGGCTGTGAATATCAGCAGGGATTCTGTCTGCCAAATAGACACAAGTCTTCTAGATTCACAGGCATCCTCTTAAAGGTGTAACTCACAAAATCTCATTCACACTCACCTGAGCTCTGGCAGAGGGAGGGCAGAGTGGACTAGTGTCACATGAGGAAAGACTGGAGTCTATGGCTCTGGGGATAGAGACATGAAAGGATAGCCATGAGTATCTCTGTGCTGAGTCCCATTCCCTCACTCAGATGTCATCTTTCCTAGGTAGAGCACTCCTCTACATATGGCATCAGGCTGGGGGAAAGCAATAGCCCCACCATCTACATTGCTTTTCACCCCACCCTGCAGAACTTGCTCCCTGCTGAGGCGTCACTGCCTGTACCTGGGTATAGAGATCAGGGCAGGCTCAGGAGGTAACAGTGACTGAATTGTGTGGCTTTAGGGAAGGGGCATTTCCTTCACTTTCCCTCATGGGAGACCTGGTAGCCTCACAGTCAACCAGCCTAAGAGTCGATTCCACAAGTGAAACAATGGCAATCAAGAATCATTTTAACAGGAGTGCCCACATAATCCACACAAGGGACATTAAAAGAGTACCCAGCTCAGGTGATCAAGGAAATTGCACCACTGGATCCCACAGACCACTCCATGAAAACTGAGAGTCATAGAAAAATCTATCTAACACATAGAAATAGACACAAAAGGTCAGCCAAAATGAGTTGACAAACAGATTCCAAATTAAAGAACAAGAGAAATCTCCAAAGAAAGAGTTGAATGAAATTGAGTCAAGCAATTAATTAATCAGATACATAGCTCAAATGAATGGTTATAACAATGTTCACCAGCATGTAGAAGGACATAGAGCCAAAACCAGTTTGGCTCAGTGGTAGAGCGTCGGTCTGCGGACTGAAAGGTCCCGGGTTCGATTCCGGTCAAGGGCATGTACCTTGGTTGTGGGCACATTCCCTGTAGGGAGTGCGCAAGAGGCAGCTGGTTGATGATTCTCTCTCATTGATGTTTCTAGCTCTCAATCTCTCTCCCTTCCTCTCTGTAAAATATCAATAAAATATATTTTAAAAATAAATAAATAAAAGGACATAGAAACCATAAAGAAGACTGGTCAGAAATGAAGAATATACTGGAAGGAATAACACAATATGTTAGATAAAGTAGAGTACTAAATCATCAATGTGAAAAACAAGGTACAAAAGAATACCTGGGTGAATAACTGGACAACCTGGGTGAAATGGACAAATTCCTAGAAACATATATTCTTCCAAAAGTCAATCAGTAAGAACCAGAAAACCTACATAGGCCAATGACAATTGATAAAATTGAAGAAGTAATTTAAAAACTCCCTCCCAGCAAACGAAAGTCCTGAACCTAATGGATTTACAGGAGAATTTTACCAAACATTCAAAGAAGAACTAACACTTATCCTCCTCAAACTATTTTTAAAAATTCAAGAGGAAGGAACACTTCCAAACTCCTTTTACAAAGCCAGCATTCCTAATTGCAAAACCAGAAGAAGAAAAAAAAAACACTACAAAGAAAGAAAACTACAAGTCAATATCCCTGAAGAAGATAGATGCTAAAATCCTCAACAAAATATTAGCAAATCGGATCCAGCAACATATTTTTAAAAATCATACTCCTTGATCAAGAGGGTTTTATTCCGGGGATGCAAGACTGGTACAATATCTGTGAATCAATAAATGTGATATATCACATAAACAAGTTGAAGATTAAAATCACATGATCATATCAATAAATGCAGAAAAAGCATTTGACAAAATCCAGCATCCTTTTTTAATAAAAACTCTCAGCAAAGTGGGAATAGAGGGATCATACCTCAACATAATAAAAAACATATATGACAAACCTGCAGCCAGCATCATACTCAGTAGGCAAAAACTAAAACCACTTCCCTTAAGATTAGAAATATACAAGAATGTCCGCTTTCACCACTCTTATTCAACATAATACTGGAAGTCCTAGCCACAGAAATCGCACAAGAAGAGAGCAAAGGTATCTTAGTTGGAAAGGAGGAAGTAAAACTGTCATTATTTGCAGATGACATGATTTTGTACACAGAAAATCTTAAAGACTCTACCAGAAAACTGCTAGACTTAATAAATGAATTTGGCAAGATATCAGGATATAACATTAACATCCAGGATTTGCTGCAATTTTTATACACCAATAATGAACTCTCAGAAAGAGAAACTTAATAATCCTATTTGCCATTGTAACAACATTGTAACAACATTGTAAGATTTCTTACCCTTTGGGACAGCATGTATGGACCTGGAGACTATTATGCTAAGTGAAATAAGCCAATCTGAGAAAGACAAATAGCACATCATCTCACTTATTTGTGGAATCTAATGAGGAAAACAAATTTACCAACAAGACTCAAAGCATGAGGCATGGAACAGACTCATACCTTCATGTGGGAGTGGGAGGAACGAGAAGAGATAAACCAAAGAACTTATATGCATAGCCTATGGACACAAACAATAGAGTAGTGAAGACCTAGGGTGATTGGTAGGGGCTGAGTGGAGGGGGGTAAAGGAGATAGAGGGGAGACATCTGAAATACTATCAACAAAATATTTTTTAATATACCAAATAAACATAAAGATCAAATGAGATACTGTGCCTGGCCGACTTTGAAAATTATAAAAGTGTTTTGTAAATAAGAACCTTCATCTGTTGTGGTCTAGGAAAATGGCTTTCAAAATGTCAGCCAGACTCAATAATTTCTGTGCCCAACTAAAGCTTTTGCACCTTAGGAGACTGAGTTCTCTCACTACACTGATGTCTGTTCCAAGCAGAGTAAATCTTCAAAAAATTAAACATCAAAGACTAATCAGTGATAAGCATGTTCTATTAAACCAACTTCTTAACTTGGTTTTACAATCAGTCCACAAAGTACAGGATGAGGAGAAAAGTCCAAGTTCTACACACAAAGGAAAGCTACTTACTCTTTAAAAATGGGTTCTTTGTTCTTCAGGGTTATAGAGCCTTGGAAAATTCCCAAGTCAATCAATATTTCTTCTTGTTTATAGTATCAAGATACAGTAAAATGAGAAATTTCCAGTAAGAGTGTTTTCAGCAACTGTTATCGAGAATGAATGCCCCAGTAGTATCAAAGAGTGATACAGTTGTTCAAAATGAGTATCTGTCCTTTCCCCAATTCAGGATATCAAGTTAATATTTTCTTCCTAGAGTATGCACAATGTGCCTTGCAGGACTGGCTCCATGGGCTTAAGGCAGGGTCCTCCACCCCAAATTACTCCATCCTTTGAGGACTCGGGCCCACAGACCACTGAGAGCAAGGCTACCCAACACAGGGTAGTCAGCATGAAAGGGCCATGAGGTCACACATGGAGCAAGGCCGGCACCTAAAGCAACATTAGCTGAGGCTGAGGTAGGAAACCGATCCACATACCCTATACTACACATCTATCTACCAGTTCATTTGTTCAATACATGTGCCAGGCAATATATTCTCAGCCAGCACACTCCGATAAAGATATGATGTGAGCCACAAGGGCTTTAATTTTTTTGTTACCACATTAAAAAGAGTAAAAAGAAATAGGTTAAATTAATATCATTAATATATTTTGCTTATTCAAGTATAAGACTAAAACTTATCATTCTAACACTTATCATTCCAGCAAGCATATTATATTATTTTATAATAATATAAAAATTATTGAGAATATAAAATTAGTTTGCATTTTTTGTTTTAAGTCCTTGAAATCCAGTGTGTATTTGACACTTCCAGCACATCTCAATTCAGAGCAGCCACATTTCAAGTACTCAGTTGCCTTTTATGGCTAGTGGCTACCATTGTGGTCAGTACAGCTCTGGACACTGAGGATTTCACAGCGAACAAATCATGTCTTACCTTTAAAATGCCTGTGAACTATTAAAGATAGACTGGACTCAGGCAAGTAGGAGGCTCTTAGATGCATGCCAAAATAGGGATAAAAGCAGTGTGATAGTGGCCTGTAGAAAAGAGCACCTAACCAGATCTGAGGGGGCAGGGTGAGAAAAATTACTTCAGGAAGGGAAGTTTTAGCTGAGCCCTCAAAGTAAGAACCAGGAGGGGGGTGGGGGGTGGGTAGGAAATGTGGTGGTGAAGACTGAGGAGCATAATCAGCAAAGTCCTGAGAATAAGAGAGAATGTGGCATGTTCTGGGAGCTTCCAGCCATTCATTATTGCCAAGGCTGAGGAGGAGAGTGAGAACAAAGCCCTCAAAGTAAAGAACCAGATCATGAAAGGCTTTGTGGGCCATAGTGAGGAGGGTGGGTTTCCTCCTGGGGTTGACAGGAGTCCTTAAAAACTTCTAAGTGGGGATTCTTGGTGGCCCCAATTTCTAGGTCCATCTCCTTTAAGCCCCTCTTTTTAATTAAGGGATGAAAAGTCCATAGAGGTGAGGAAAGCTGCTTAAAGCTTCCAGATGGGTGGTAGCAGAACCCTGATTGTAACCCCAATCCCACTCCCACTGCTCAGATGTGTCTGAGGAGAAGGGTACATGTCGTTGCTCCACACAACAGGCAGGTAGCACTGCTGAACACACCAGAGGTGGGGCAAGAAGGCCAGGAACTAACCCCAGGGGAAGAAAAGGGAGAAGGGTGATTTCCAGGAAGGAAAATGGTGACCATTCCAGTTCTGCTCACCTACCTGAGCCCGGTGTCTAGATAAAGGAAGAAGTCCCATCTAATGAGAAGGAAAGTACAAATGACAGCAAGGCCAGCAGCCTTAGAACCTGCTGTCTGGAACTCCTAGGCCGCCCAAGTAATAGGGGTGAGAGCTGACCCAACCCAGAAATTCAGCAAGTGAGACAGTGAGTCTGGAATGTGCCCACTTGGTTTTAATATAGAAACAGCATTTTAAAGGGGCACTGAGTAGCTGAGCTAGCCAAGCACCTAGACTGGGGAATCCTTACCCTCGGTGTGGCAGGAGTGTGGCAAGCCACAAGGTTAATGTAGCACATCTTCCAGTGGTGTTTATTTTAAATATTATTTTTATAAAAAACAAAAATAAAATCTTTTCTGGCTTCTTAAGGCTACCTGCATTCCTTGGCTTGTGGCCACTTGCTTCAGCTTCAAAGACAACAATGTCTCGTCCAGTCTTTCCCACTTCACAGCATTCAGACACTGACTCTTTCCTTACCTCCTTCCTCCAGTGTTAACCAGCCTTGTGATTACCTGGGTCCATGTGGATAATCCCAGATCATCTCCTCAGCTAAGGTCAGCTAATTAGCAAGCTTAATTCCCCTTTGCATGGAACATAAAAGATTCATAGGTTCCAGGGGATTAGGACACAGACTTCATTGCAGGGGAGAGGGGCATTATCCTGTCAACCACATTGAGGTTAAACAACTCAGATATAAAATTAATTCTGACACAAGACAAGAGCCACGCAGATCCTAAGTGCAGCAAAGTTCAGGAAGGGAAAGATCACTTTATGCTGGGATCACTGGGATCAAAGGACTGTGCAGCATGCAGGGGGTGCCTGGGTAGCCCCGGAGATCGGGGGCTTGATCTCTATGATCCTGCTCAGCCACTCAGTGCTAAAGTAGTATGTCCCACAGCAGCAGCAGCAGCAGCAGCAGCAGCAGCAGGAGTAGGAAGGGCTGAGCTGTGGCTGAAGGCACCTGGGGAAATCACAGGGTCTCTGCTGAGATGCGTTTCTGAGCACAGGTCATGGAAGACTGGGATGCCCAACCAATGAGTGGGGCTTTGTCCCAGAGGCACTGAGGAGCTATCAAAGTCTGACTGAAAAACACACCTGATGATGATCCAGGGAATAGAGGGATAGAGAGTGATGAGGCGGGAAGGACAGCATTTTTAATAAGCCACACATAAGTAAAAAGGGAAAGAATGAGGGTGGTGGCAAGGGAACTGAAAAAGCATCACAGGCACATGGGCACCTTGCAGGCAGAATGAGGAGGATCAGTGAGCAGTGGAGAGCTGGGCAAGGAGAATAGCACGGTAATGTTGGGGGAGAGAAAGGAGCCTTTTAGGAGCAGGAGTCTGAGGCATGGGCAAGATCCCCAGGAGGAAATGGTTTGGTGGTCAGTGGAAACACAGGCTGGGGTCTGGGGAGATGCCAAGAGTGCTTAGAGGTGTGGCAGGAACTGGTAACTGTGATCGAGAGCAAGTTAATAAAGAGAGGGGCATGAGGGTCCAACCTTGGGTACCATCCTATTTAAGGGTCTGTAGGAGGAAGAAGATGGGAGCAAATAAACCCCATGGGTTGCCCCACTGAGGCACAACTGCTTGGTGCTTTATGGCACTATTAAGATATGAACACCTTATCAGAGGGGTAGTGCAATAAATTCTTATCAACCACAGGGCTTATCAGCAATTAGTCCATCAGAAAATCACAGAGAACAGGTGGATCCTGAGTGACAGAATGTTCCAGCCTGGGCTCTGCCAGGAAGGAACATTTCAAAAAACTGCCATTTCTCCACAGGGCAAATCAGAAGTGCTGCATTCACAGGTCCCACTGAGAGGACATTTAGGGGCTCAAGCCAGTTCTGAGATTGCTGGGCCCCTTCCTGGTTTCCCCACAGAGGCCCCAGGTTGCTGTTCTGTGACACCTCTTGGGCAACTGTGTGTGCCCACAGTCGCTGGCACAATGTCCCATGTGTAATGAACCAGCCATGCTTGTGATTGCAAGGATAGTGGAAAGGAGGGGACAGAGCCACTCTAAGTATTTCCCACCATGATATATTTCCACACAAATCTATGCTATGATGAAAGAAGACAACAGGTTGTCCCTGTACATAAAGGAAAAACTAGCGTGTGGTGCTGGAGGTCAGGATAAAGGCAACCCTTAGAGCTGGGGAGTATTGACAGGGGTGGCGACTTGAGGGAGGCTTTTGCTTCTTGCTCTGGAGCCCATTACACAATAAGGCTCACTTGGTGAAAATCCATCAAGCTGTCATCCTATGATATGTGCGTTTCTCTGTATGTACATTACGTGTTTATGAAATAGTTTGCTTTTTAAAAATTCTATTGTGGAAGAGGGCCCTGTGCTCCTGAGAGGGAATTAGGAGACCTGGGACCGGAAGGAGGGGAAGTGATGCCAAGGAGAGGAGGAGAAGAAGGAGCACAGAAATAAACCATGGCCATTCTGCAAGGACCACACTTAGCTTTTCTCCAAAACGGGGACTCTGGTGGACAGAGGGAGCTGCCAACTGGGCAAGCCCACCAGGCACAGTCAAGGTGAGAGGCAGCTCAAGAGTTCACTGTCATGCGAAGAAGGCACTACAGACTCCACTGTCAGCATGACCCTTGGTTTTTGCGATGGTCAACTTTACATGTCAACTTAACTAGACTATGGCGCCTAGTCATCGGCTCAAAACACTAGTCTAACTGTTACTGGGAAGGTATTTTTTTTAGGGGTAACATTTACAACCAGTTGACTCAGGTTAGCAGATTACTCTCCAATGTGGGTGGGCCTCGTCCAATACATTGAAGGGCTTAAGAGCAAAGACTTAAGGCTTCCCAAAAAAGAAGGATTTCTGCCTCTAGACTACAACATAGAAATTCTGCCTGAATTTCCAATCTTCAGATTCAAGACTACAACGTCAACTCTTACCTGAATTTCCTGCCTGCCCTACAGATTTTGTACTCAACAGCCCAATTATCACGTAAGCCAATATGTAGAAGTACGTCATATCGGCTCACCGTATTGGTTCAGTTTCTCTGGAAAATCCTGACTAACACAGTTTCCAATAGGCTGTTCTCCAGGATCCAGAAGCACCTTTCTCAGGCCTCCCCTAAGGGCAGACAGGGCAAGGGCAGCACTTGTAATAAAAAAAGAAATCCACGGTCAGAACGAGGATCTGAATGCTGGCTTTGTCCTCTTTACTGTTAAATCAGCGAATGTCACCAGGCACATTCGTTCTGCTAGCACTGAAAAAAAAAGAGGAAGTGCTGTGAGAAGGAAATATTGAGAGAAACCTGAATGTTTTCAGCTTTTCCTGCTCGGGTTACTTATGTGACTTTTTCAGAGGGTGGCCAGAAACTCCAAATAAACAGCCACCTTCCTGAAGGTGTTTCCAAACCCACCCAAACTCTGACCCAATTAGATACAATACAGAAGCTGGGCGAAACAAACACAAAATCTTTGCAGGGATTTAATCTTCTCCAAACACTGAAATATTGTTGAAATGTTTTATCTTCTATTGCACATGGAGGAGATTAAAAAGCCGTGATAAATGGTGTGCTCTCCGGGAGGGAATGCCATATATAGGGCAATACATAATTTCCTGCTTCTGGTTTCTTTCAGGATAATTGTCCTGGTAACATGAAAACAGGAGGGATATTAATTTAAGATTAAAGCACAATTATAAGCCCTGTCATGCTGTTAATTTCTTTTAAATGTTCTTCTGAATAATTCTACCTTTGCAAGATGGAATAAGCACACAATTAAAAACTGCATTAAATAAATGAATAACTAATTAATGAATAAAAAGAACTCTGAAAATAAAATAGGCCAAGTAAATTCTAAACAATAATTTTAGCAGTGAGCCAGATCTTAATCCTTCGGATCTTTGAAGGAACAGCATTTGGGTGCACATACTATTAGCTAGCATCTCCCTCTAGATTTAGCTCTCAAATAGCTGTGATCTTGGTTCATGTACTGCCAAGTGATAGCTTTAGGTGAAGGCACTTCAGGCAAGGGGCATAATTGACCAATCTCAGCACCATCCTACTTTTCCAACCTTAACACCATGGCCTCCTTTATAATGCTTGAAATTCTATACTTTCCTGTGCCTTCTAGCCAGAAATTCTACCTGGGTGATTTTGCCATTGATTAGGAATTCTGATGGAAAATGCAAATGATTCCTGTAAAGCTTAATGATGAATCATTCATTAGCACATTTATATGAATCAATTTAATCAGATTGCTTTCTCCCAATTCTTAATTGAGGCCAACCTTTTGGGGAAGTGGGATGAGGGAGAAGAAGTGGTATTTTGCGCCAAAGGGTAATAATACAAGAATAGGCTGACAAAGGTAGAACTGTCCAGTGGAGGAGTGTTCTGGAAGCCTAGGGAAGGTGAAAGAATAAGACTTCATAATGAGTCTTCATTACATGCCTGCAAAGAAGCTAAACTTTAAGGATGAGCCTTATGGATGAGGCAGGAAGGGAGGGAGGGTTCTACCATGTAAGCTTGCCTTCTATGTGCTTAATGAAGGTCAGTATGATTACTAGTATATGCATTTTACCAGTTGAGGAAACTGGGACTTAAAAATAACCCAAGACCACACAGTAATGTGGTAAATGGGAGAGAAGAAATTAAAACCTTCCTCCATCTGATTACAAAATCCACACTCTTTCAACTACATCACATTTCTTTACAGCAATTCATGAGTTAGATATGATTTCCCCCGTCTTTAAAATGAGCAAATCAAAGCTTTTGGAAACTAAAGAAGAACTGGAATCCTTCAGTAGTTCCAGGTATAAAAACATCAGGCATGTTCAGTAATTTCAAATACTCTGAGTGTTGTACTGCATGTTGGAATGGCAGAAGGCAACACTGAAATGTTACAGGTCAGATTCTGGAAACCAGGAAAAACCACTAATGGTGCCAATGAATGTGAGTCAAGTTAAATCCTAGCCTCCATGCTCCAATAGGATGTTCTGACCTTGAACTAAGTTGCCAAACAAGGGAAAGAATCCAAGTTACACATGAAAGCATTGTTTTCACTTCAAACTGTCTCGCACTAAACGGCCATTGATAAGAACTGCAATTAGCAGCTCTGTTATCAGAAGTGAACTACCAACATAAAACCTTGCAATTATCAAAATTATCACTTAGCCTTTGAAAAGATTGTGAGATAGCCCTTTTCACCTGGTGCCAGGAAAGAATGAGAGAACTGTGGGATTGGGAAAAGGCCTGTAACTCATGCATAGGAATGTTTTCAGGCATCAGAGTCCAGTACCGCCTGGGTCTCCTGGCCTCTGTGGCTCTTTGCTTGCCTAGAAGGAACACTTGGGAAACTCTCCTAGGCTAGGAGACTGCTAGCAGCCCCTCTCTGTGCCCACCTGGCCGACACTTCTCAGCTGGCTGCCATCAGCCCCACCAGGCCCCAAAGCTATCCTGACACTCTCTTTGACCTAGCTGATTTTCCCAGTTCCAGCTCTCTCCCAGCTCCCCCTACACACTGACATCCTCCTTCCCTGGGGGTTCTACCACCCAAGCTTCCCAAACCCAACAGATTCTCTCTTTCTTCATCAACCCCTAACTCCTCACTCTCCCTTCAATGGTGTCCATCTCCACAATCTCTTCTCCCTTTCAGAGCTAATTTGATAAACTCATTCATAGTCCGGCTACACCTTACGTTAAGCATTTGTCATGCATGCCAGGGGTTGTGGTGGTGCCTGTCTCCCATCTGTTTATTACATTACCACTATGACCCTGGTACCGTGAGGTGCCGGATATCCAGTGGTGAACAAAAAGGCAACACCTTGGCCCTTAGAGTCAAACACCTCTGAAGACAAGGTCAAGTTGTATTTATCTATGTAATTCCTGCTCCTAAAAAAGGTATCTATACATAGTAGGTAGTCAAATAGCAATATTAATGCTAAAAGGTATAATTACAGTTTACCAAGGTTTTTGCTACTATTAACACTTAAAATGCTTAAATGTTAATAGCCAAAACAGAATCAATAGGTTTTCCACAAAAGATAACTTATTTACATCTTAATAAGAACCATTAATCCCTTAATCATCACTGTTCCTCCCCTCCCCAACTTCCCATACCCCAATTATTAGGATTTCAGTTTCTGGAAGTCCAGTAGGGAGATATTTGAAGAAGCCCCTTCAAACTACACTAAATCGTCACTATACTGGAAACAAAAATACTAGGATGCCTTAGTTATCCCATCTGGACTTCCTACACAGCAGCTGATAAATTGCCTTACCTTACATTTTTCAGAAATCTAAAACTTGTGGCTAAAGTCAAATCTAGCGCACAGATATTTTGTCAGGCTCTATATAAAATTTGAGTTTTATAGAATGCATGTCTCAATGTGCCAGCGGCCTCACCACTCTATATTATTTTACATCTGGCCTTAATCAATAGATTTATGCAATTTGCCCAGCCCCCAGCCAAGCCCAGATGCATTTGGATGCTTGACTCTTAAGTAATATATAACACTTTAAAAATAATTTGATGCCCACAATAACCCTTTAGCTAACTAGGGGGTGTTATTATTATTCCCGTTTTCTGGTTAAGGAACCTGAAGTTTGAGGAAGAAGTAAATGACTTTTCCATTTTTAATTGTTTCTTTCTTTTTTTCTTTCTTTCTTTCTTTATTTATTTATTTATGGTCAATGTCATTTTGGTTTGTGGGGTTTTGATAGGCTATCAACAGGAATCACACCAGTGGCTGCCTCTAAGGAAGTGATGACTTCCTTCAAGGATTTTTAACCTGGCCTCCATGTACCCCTGGAGGTTCTAGAGATGGGATATAAGGGTTCCATCACCTCTTTAAAATAGTACACAATTTTGGTGGACATGCATACATTGAGGGAAATACCTGTAGCTTTCATCAGCTCTCCATGGAATGTGTCACAGGAGTGTGAGGCGACCACCTGGTTGGCAATCATTTCCTGGAGAAGAACTGTTTTCTACTCATAAAGCCATCTGGCAGGGCCTGAGGTGTCCCTGGAGGTTTACAGTTAACCATGGGAAAGAATCATTATTTGTTCTTGCCATTGGCACCCTGGACTATCCCGATAGCTGAAGGGCAAGAGGGTAGCAGAGTGGAGGGGTCTGGTTGGCCCTTATGAATGTCTCACTTGGAAGGATTCCAGGCCTTTCTGAATGACCTGCCACTAACAACAACATAAAATATTGCCCAGGAACAGAGGAAGGAAGATATAATGTCTCAGCAAAATTTACCAAAGCCAACAGGAAGTGGAGGTAAAAATATATCCTGAATATGATGAGGGGGACAAAGCTACAAAACAAAAATGACAATACAAATCCAACAGGTGTCAGCAAGACTGCAACCCAAGGCCCTCCCCTCCTGCTAAGGCTTTTCCCTAGAACTTGTTCCATTTCCCGAGCTCAGGATCTAGCCTCTTTTCCCCCATCCATCCAAATGTGGGGCTTAATAATGTCCTACTGGGCTTAGCTCCTATTTTATAGGTAATGAAATATTAAGTCAAACGAGTGAATCTGTTCCTGAGCAATTTCTGATATCACTCCCTCAATGGGTTGCAGTGAGACCTACGTTGTTGCCTTTGTGCACCCATCAGGGCAGGCATGACAAAGGGCAGGCAAATATAGAAGACCTGGACCTGGGATCCAGAGAACAATTAAATTTCTTACATATTGGGCTTTTTATAAGTTTCCACTTAAAGAAAATATTCCTTGTCTTTTAAAAAACAGAGAAAGTTAAACCTTTGGTTTATATATCACTAAGATCCTTTATTTTTTATCTTTTAATATATTTTTTTATTTTTTACAGAGAGAAAGGGAGAGGGATAGAGAACTAGAAACATCAATGAAAGAAACATCGACCAGCTGCCTCCTGCACATCCCCTACTGGGGATATGCCCAAAACCAATGTACATGCCCTTGACCGGAATCGAACCTGGGACCTCTCAGTCTGCAGGCCGACACTCTATCCACTGAGCCAAACCGGTTTCCGCAAGATCCTTTAAATATAAAAATTTTTAAGGAAAAGAAATGAATGAAACTAAGAGCTGGTTTTTGGAAATATAAGCAAAATAGATAAACATTTTCTTGTAATTACCGAGAGAAAAGAAAGTGGATTTAATGAATAAAATTAAATTGAAAGAAGAAACAGTACAACTGGTACCACACAAATCTATAATAATGAAAGTATAATGTGCTAATTAGACAGGACAACTGAATGAGTTTCCAGACGATCTTCTAGACAAAGACTGGGCTTCGAGGGCCAAGTCCTTTGCATGAATTCAATGCACCCTAATATGCAAATCGTCCAAATGGCAGAACGACTGGTCCCTATGATGTGCACTGATCACCAGGGGCACTAGACACTCAACACAGGAGCTGCCTCCTGGTGGTCAGTGCACTCCCACAGGGGGAGTGCCACTCAGATAGAAGCCAGGGCCAGCCGTGGGCAAACTACGGCCACAGGCCGGATCCGCCCATTCGGCTGTTTTATCCAGCCAATGGAGCCAAAAGAGCGGAGGGTTCTCTTGCTCTCCCCTCTGCTCCTTCACCAGCAGCCCAAGATGAGAGTGCCAGCATGGTCAGGTTGCTTTAGTTCCGGCCCTCCAGTCCAGTTTAAGAACCCATTGTGGAGACCGAAACAAGATGGCAGCCTAGGTAGTCTCCTAAGCTTCCACCTCATCAACAATTTGGAAAAAACAACAGCTAAAATCGAAAGGGATCACATCACAGCAGATATCTCTAGGGGAGATATTAGCGGAATGGGATGGCTATAACTAGAGACAAAGAAAAACGCCACTGAAGCCATGTGGAGTTTAAAACTACAGTGGAACTGGACCCGCCGGAGCCGCGGGAGGAGCCACTGCTGCTGCCTCCACCGCAAGTGAGGGAAGCCCACCTAGAGCAGAGCTTACTCTGCCCCGGGCCCAGGGAGTGGGCTGCTTTGGAGCCTGGCCTCCACTTACGCAGCCTTCCTGGCCTGCCCACCGTGGGAGCGAGGGAACCGATGCCGGACCTCGGCTGCACCTTCTGCTCCCTTCTGGAACGAGATGCCTTGGAGCGCAGTCTCCCCGCCCTGCAGCCATCTCAGCCCAGCCTCCACACCCATAGCTGTCCCAGCCCGCCAGCCGTGCTGAGGAGCTGGCGTGGCGCCTTCCGATCACGGCCCCTGAGCCCTTCGCCTGTCAGCCCCGCTGCCCCAGGGCCAGGCTGGAGTCTCTGCCAAGCCTCCAAGGAGGGGCACCGCTGCCGCCATGTAGATTTTAAAACTACAATGGAAATGAAGCCACAGCAGCCACCGTCATCGCCACACTCGCCACACCTGCCGCCGCTGCCACCACGAGTGAGGGAAGCCCACTGAGAGCAGAGCTCGCTCTGCCCTGGGCCCAGGGAGTGGGCTGCTTCGGAGCTTGGCCTCTGCGTCCTCAGCTGTTCTGCTCCCTTCCGGAACGAAAAGCCTTGGAGTGAGATCTCCCCGCCCACAGCTATCTTAGCCCAGCCTCCGAGCCCGCAGCAGCCCCAGCCCACCCACCGTGCTAGCAAGGAGCTGGCACAGCGCCTTCAGTTCGTGACCCCAGTGCCCCAGGGGGGCCTTGTGCCTCAGGAGAGCCGTGTGCCCCAGGGGGCGTGAGCTGTGTGCCCCGGGGAAGCGGGGGGGGGGGGGGGGGGGGGGTGTGAACCAGAGGAGGAGTGGATTCTATTCGTGTGGTCCTGAGATAGTCAACATAAAACAAGCAGACTATCAAATGACAGTGGTGAGGGGAGAGAGATCTGAGGGAGATAAGAGATCAACCAAAGGACTGGTATGCATGCTTATAAGTACAACCAACAAACACAGAACTCTGGGGAGGGAGGGCATGTATGGGAGGTGAGGGGGGGGGCAATGGTAAGCTATGTACACATATAATACCTTAATAAATTTTTAAAAAGTGAAAGAAAATAAAAGAACCCATTGTGGCCCTCGAGTCCAAAAGTTTGCCCAACCCTCAGCCAGGCTCACAGCTGGTGAATGCAGTGGCAGTGGCAGGAGCCTCTCCTGCCTCTGTTGCAAGCAGGCAGTAAGGAACAAGGGGTCTGGGACTGCCAGAGGGCAAAGGCCAGGTTGAGGACCCCTCACATACACACACACGGTGCATGATTTTCATGCACCAGCCTCTAGTACAGTCATAAGGAATCTCAAAAGAGACTACCATGAATCAAATAAACTGGACAACCTGAAGTAATAGATAAATTCCTCAGAACATACAAGTTACCAAAACAGAATCATGAAGAGATGGAAAATCTGAATAGACTAATTACTTGTAAGGAGATTGAATCCTCCCAACAAAGAAAAGTCCAGGTCTAAATGGTTTCCATGGTAAATTCTAGCAAACATTTAAAGAAGAATTAATTCCTATCTTTCCCAAACTATTCCAAAAAAATAGAATAGGAAGGAACATTTCCAAAATCAGTTTGCAAAACCTCCATTACCCAGATAAGAAAACCAAAGCTGGACACCACAAGAAAAGAAAATTAGAGACCAACATCCCTAATGAGCATAGATGAAAAAATCCTCAACAACAATATACTAGCAAAATGAATTCAGCAGTGCATTAAAATAATTATAGACCATGATTAAGTGGAATTTATTCCAGAATGCAAGGATGTTTCAACATCTGAGTCAATTAATATAATACACTACATTAATAAAATGAAGGATACAAATAATATGTATAATGTGGTGATTTAATACATGTATACATTGTGAAAGGATGCAGAAAATTATTTAACAAAATTAGAAATTCAATGGTATTAACTTAACAAACTGAGTATGAAGGAAATGTACCTCAGTATAATAAAGGTCCTATATGAGAAACCTACAACTAACATTATACTCAACATTGAAGAGCTGAAAGCTTTTCTCTAAGATCAAGAATAAGATAAGAATGCCCATTCTCACCACTTTTATTCCACATAGTACTAGAAGTCCTATCCAAAGTAGGTTGGCAAGAAAAATATATAAAAGGCATTCAATCTGAAAAATAAGTAAAATTGTCTCTATTTGCTGATGACATGGTATTATATATAGAAGACTCTAAAGATTCTAGCAAAATAACTATTAGAACTAATGAACAAATTCAATAAAGTTGCAGAATACAAAATTAACATACAAAAATTAGTTGCATTTCTTTACAGTAATAAACTATCAGAAAAAGAAATTAGGAAACAATACCACTTATAATTATAGCAAAAATAGTAAAATACCTAATAATAAATTTAACCAAGGAAGTGAAAGATTTTGACAATAAACTATAAGACATTGATAAAAGAAATTGAAGAATTTACAAATAAATGAAAATATATGTCATGCCCATTGATTGAAATAATTAATATTGTTAAAATATCCATTATTACCCAAAGCAATCTACAGATTTGAGACAATCCCTATCAAAATTTTAATTGCATTTTTCATAGAAATTTAAAAAAAAACACTTAAAATTTGTATAGAACCACAAAAGACCCCAAATAACCAAAGCAATCTTGAAAAAGAAGAACAAAGCAAGAGGCATCACACCTCCTGATTTCATACTATATTACAAACCTATAGTAATCAGCAGAGTATATATTGGCATAAAAATAGGCATATATGCCAATAGGTAGAAAACCCAAAAAGAAACTCATATATGTATAATCAAATATGAGTTTGACTATACATATACATATATTCTTGGCTCCTTTGCCATCATTTAAAAATTGGTGGCAAAGGAGCCAAGAATATCCAATGAAGAAAGTATAGTTTCTTTAATATACAGTTTTGAAAAACTGAGCAGTCATATACAAAAGAATGAAACTAGACCCCTTACAACATACACAAAAGTCAACTCAAAATAGATTAAAGAGTTGAATGAAACTATAGGATGTAGTCTCCTTGACATCAGTCTTGACATTTTGATTTGACAAAAACAAAGGCAACAGAAATAATAACCAACAAGTGAAACTACATCAAACTAAAAATCTTTTGTGCAGCAAAGGAAACCATCAACAAAATGAAAAGGCAACCTACAGAATAAAATAAAATACTATTTAAGTCACATATCTAGTAAGGGGTGAGTATCCAAAATATATAAAGAACTCATACTACTCAATAACAAAAACAAACCAAAATCAATTAAAAACTGGAACAGCCATTATGGAAAACAGTATGGAATTTCCTCAAAAAATTAACTATGGGAAATGCCATTTGGCCCAGTGATCTCACTTTTAGTTATATATCCTAAGAAACCTGAAACACCAATCAGAAAGAATATATGCACCCCTATGTTCATAGCAGCACAATTTACAATAGCTAAGATCTGGAAACAGCCCAAGTGCCCATCAGTAGATGAGTGGATAAAAAAGCTGTGGTTCATTTACACCATGGAATGCTATGAGTAGTAAAACCAAAGGATTTCTTAGCCTTTGAGACAGCATGGAGGGCCCTGGAGATTATTATGCCAAGTGAAATGAGCCAGTAAGAGAAAAGTCAAGTATCACATGATCTCATTCATATGTGGAATATAATGAATAAAATCAACTGATGAACAAAATAGATCCCGAGACATAGAAGCATGGAACAGACTGACAAATCTCAGAGGGAAGGCTGGAGTGGGTGAGAAGAAATCAAACAATTTGTATGCATATATGCATAACCCAGGGACACAGACAATAGTGTGGTGAAGGCCTGGGGTGGGGGACAGGGTGGGGGAAGAAAGACAGGCTACAAGGGGTAATGGTTTGAGCAGGGGACAAGCTCGGAGTGCAGACGCCATCTATGTTAGGTCTAGGGTGAGTGTTAGGTTCAGGGATGGGGCCATCGTTAGGGCTAGGTTTAGGGTTAGGATTCCAGTTCCAGGAGGGGAAAGTGGACAAATGTAATATTTTCAACAATAAATATTTATTTTAAAAAACTGGGCAGAGGAACTAAACAGACATTTTTCCCAAGATGACATACAAATGGCCAATGGAACATGAAGAAAAAAAAAAGCTCAACATCACTAGTCATTTAGAAATGTATAAATCAAAACCACAATGAGATAGCAGATATCATCTCACACCTGTTAGAATGGCTATTATCAATACAACAAGAGATAAGTGGAGAAAAGGTAAGCCTTGTACACTGTTGGTGGAAATTAAATTGGTACAGCCACTATATAAAACAATATGGTTGCTATGGCTGGCTGGCTTAGTTGATTGGAGCATTGTCCCATACACCAAAAGGTTGCAGGTTAGATTCTCAGTCAGGGCACATACCTAGGCTGTGGGTTTAATCACATGCAGGGGCGCATGCAGGGAGGCAACCAGTTAATATTTCTCTCTCACATTAATGTTTCTCTCTCTCTCTCTCTCTCTCTCTCTCTCTCTCTCTCTCTCTCTCCCTCTCCCTCTCCCTCTCCCTCTCCCTCTCCCTCTCCCTCTCCCTCTCCCTCTCCCTCTCCCTCTCCCTCTCCCTCTCCCTCCCTCTCTCTTTCCTTGCCTTCCCACTTCTTCTCTCTCTAAGATCCATAAAATATATACTTGAGTGAGGAAATATAATGGTATGGTGGTTCTTCTTCAAAAGATAAAAACCATCTACCTTATGATCTAACAATCCCACTTCTGAATATATATACAAAGGAAATGAAAACGGAATCTGGAAGTGGCATCTGCACTCCCTAGTTCAAAGCAGCATTATTCATAATAGGCAAGATATGGAAACAACCTTAATGTCTATCAATGGGCAAATGGATTTAAAAAATGAGACATACATATGTGTGTATATCTGTGTATACAATTCAGCCACAAGAAAGAAGGAAATCCTGTCATTTGCTACAACATGAAAAAAACAGGAAAATATTATGCTAAGTGAAATAAACCAGACAGAGGAAGACAAATATCACATGATATCACTTATATATGGAATCTAATGAGAGAGAAAAAGTCAAACTCAGAGAAACAGAGGATGCCAGGTAGAAAAGTGGTTGCCAGGTACTGATGGTGGGGGAAATATGAAGAGATTGGTAGAAGGTACAAACTTTCAGCTATAAGATGAATAAGGTCTGATGATCTAATGTAAAACGTGGTGACTATAATTGATAACACTGTATTGTATAATTGAAATTTTCTAAGCAGTACAGCTTACTTTTCTCACAAAAAATAAATAAACAAGCAAACAAAGTGATAGATGTGTCAATGAATTAGATGAGAGGAATCCTTTCACAGTGTACATCAACAAATGCCACTGGTTCTACCCCCAAAATGCCTCTGGAACCTGACCCCTTCCCACCACATGCATGACTATATCTGCCTAGGCAAGGCATCACTACCTCTGATCTGGACCACCAAATCAGCTCCTAATTATTTCCCCTGACTCCAGTCTCTCCCCCTTACTATCTTTCTCCTCCAGTGCTCCAGTGGTCTTCTGAAAATGTAAACAAAATTGCATATTCCCTGTGCTTAAAAATCCATTGCTCTGATCCAAATTCTTACCGAAGCCTGAAAGGCCTTACATCTTCCAGCTCTTGCTTACTTCTCCATCTTTACCTCCCACCTGTATACCAATTCATGTCCTTCATTGTGCTTACCACTACCTGAAATTATCTTTCTCATTCTATTCAGCAGACACTTATTGAGCACCTAAAATCTAGCTATCAGGGCCAAAA
Organism: Vespertilio murinus; assembly: GCA_963924515.1. Lineage (NCBI taxonomy): Eukaryota > Metazoa > Chordata > Mammalia > Chiroptera > Vespertilionidae > Vespertilio > Vespertilio murinus. Next base: position 74,890,498 of record OZ004707.1, read on the forward strand.
CTAGTTGCTATGAATAGAGCAACGAACAAAACAGATTTAAAGAGGAAACCCTGCCCTTGTAAAGCTTACATTCTGGTGGACACAGATAGAGGGATTTGTTTCGCTGGTTTACTGACTATCTCTGCTGCTAGACTGCAAGTTCCTTGGGAACAGGGACATTGACTATATTGATCACAGCTGTATCCCTCGTTCTTATAACTATGACTAATAGTAGATGCCCAGTAAATATTTGAGTGAATAAATGAAAGAAATATTCTTGATTCAAGACTTTGTCCTCCGTTCAGAGCATATGTGATTATGCCTCACTCTGGAAGTGTGGGAGATCATCTGAGGAGGAACTCATGCTAAGACCCTCTCACATGGCCTCACCACACACTGGGATACTATGAGCTACAGTTGCCTGGACAAGAAGGAGAGAGTTGACTTTTCCCGGTCAAGGTGTTCTGTCTGCTGCTCTTCTTTGTAGAAAAAGAGGCGGAAGCTCCTATCTCTGGGTCTCTGGCTGCCTGGTCTCAGGTATGATGCCCCCTCCCTTTCACCTCCCCACTAGAACAGGAAGTTTCAGGGGGCCTTGCTGCTCTGGCCCAGGACACATCTGCTCTCACTTCGGATTTGCTCAGCCAGCACCAAAGTTCATAAAAAGATTCCCCTTCAGAAATGAGTAGATTGAATTGATGACTGTTTCTATCATCAAGCCCCCACTACCACCACACCCTACTAGCCATTTTGCTATGGAGAATAGGTGGCTTGACTGGGACTCCAATTAATGGGTGGAGATCCCTATTTCATGAAATGGGTTAAAGAAGCTAACGTTAGAAATAATGCTTAGCACCTTATTCTTCCAGAGTTAAAAACACTTCATAGGTAGCATCTAATTAATCTTCACCCCAAGTCCCCAAGGGAATTAAAAAAAAAAAAAAGAAACCTTGCATTATCCTCTTCTAGCAGCAGATAAAATATGAAGAATCAGCATTTTCTTCCACGGAGCAGATCTGGAGCCAAACCACGGGGCTGCTACTTCCACAAGCCAAATTCTGACCATTAGAGCACCCTGCCCACCCTTGGAAGCGGTGGGAGAGGAAGGGACACACAACAGAATTCTGAAGACCCCTCTAGCTGTATGGGAGAAGGTGCCAAAGTCATCCCATGCCATGCCGTTCTTGTCATTCTACAACCTTGCTCTGTCCTTGGGAAGCACCAGGGTGCTTTCTTTGAGATGTAACAAGCTTTCACACTGAAAGATTCTTTTTCATCTCCCTGGGAAGTTGGGATACCTGGAGACTGTGTTTTGAAATACATATATTGGCATCCAATTAGACAGCTCTGCCTCCATGGTGTAACTGCCTTTGTCAGATCACTCTCTAGTGCCTCCTCTGATCTGCTCAGACCTTCTTCATTTTCACTAAGATGTCTCTCTCCCTCTGGGGGTTTCTCCGCAGCTGGCTGCCCCCAGGGAGAAATGACTGAGCTTGGGAGGAGGCAGAAGGGGAGAGGGTGTCAGGCTTACCCTGGATTGAAGGCAGGGAGGAGAGGTGTCTCAGGAGAGTCTCATCTCTGTTCCATTGTCTGTGTCTCCTCTATCTGCTTCAAGTTGCTCCTCATATATCTCTCGGGGGAGAGATACACCAATCTGCCCTTTCAATGCTGCATGTTCTAGATGGGACAGGTCAAACAATTCACACCAGCCTGGTCACAGGCAACAGGGACTGAATGTGCTGGTTGGACCAGAGACAATTTAATCTGAGCTTCTGGAAACACCACTACCCTAACCTGGAGATTCTAAATCTGGACTTCGGGAATTTATAAATTCCATGAAATTGCAGGCAAAATTGTGTGTACATGTGAATATGCCCATTATTCTGGAGAAAGGGTCCACACTTTTCACCTGATTCTCAGAAGGTTCTGTTCCTTAACAATGTTACAATCATATACCTAATAGAGTGGCTCTGAGGAGAAATTCTCCAGCACTCTGACCAAAAACATTGTAGAAATTAAAGACAAGCAGGTCCTTTTATTGTTTCTTTATTTAATATATTTTATTGATATTTTACAGAGAGAAAGGGAGAGAGATAGAGAGCTAGAAACGTCGATGAGAGAAAAACATCGACCAGCTGCCTCCTGCACACCCCCCACAGGGGATGTGACCGCAACCAATGTACATGCCCTTGATCGGAATTGAACCCGGGACCTTTCAGTCCGCAGACCGACGCTCTACCACTGAGCCAAACCGGTTTTGGCCCTAACAGCAGACATGCATGGGAAGCTCCTTATGTGCCAGGAATTGCTGTAAGCACCCTCCATTTATAAACTTACTTAATTCTTGTAGGAGCCCTATAGGAGCTACTATTACTGACCCCATTCTACAGATGGTCAAACAGAGGCACCAAGAGTCACAGTAAGCTAGAAGCAAACCTGCGTTTAAAAGCAGGCCGCATGGGGGTGAAGTCTGTGCTCTCACTGCAGCACCAGGTGTGTGGCTGCAGGGCTGCCTTCCTCACAGTTGTGGGCTCCTTCCTTCCGGGGGCTCCTCATCCACGCAACACTGAACATTTGCCTCCAGGGCTGCAGAACAGAAATCTACATCCTGACTCTGCTGGGAGAGACAATGGCTTTGGCAAGCTTTTCCCAGAGACTATACACTTGAGATGATCTATTATAAGCAAGTGCTTTGTAGGCTGCACAGTGCCATACAAATGTGAATTAGGATGACAACTACGGTCTACTTTTGCCTGATAAAGTATAATTTTTTTAAAAAAAAATCACCTCAAGTGCTGCAGAATGTTTCTGCCTGAACCAGTTTGCTTTCTTTGCTGTTGACCGCATTTTACACTCACTAGCCACTCCTCACAAAGTTCATTTAAATGCATGAATCTGACACCCCTTTTTAGAAGTGTTGGAAACGTAAAATTCCCATAACTGGGACATCTGGCCTCACAGCAGCACAGATGTGTGTGCCCCATATTTAATGGGGCTTCTTTCCACTGCTCTGCACACAGTGGGCGCTCAAATGTTTTGTCAGTGTCAATGGTGGCATTACAAGAAGGTGTGGTTTTCCTAATGCTGTTCCATTTAGTTTCAAATTTCAAAATTTCTGATATGATTCAATAATGTAGGAATGAACAATAATTATTCAAATAAAAAATCCCTGCATTTAATTGAAACTCTTTTGCACAAAATCTCTAAACTTCATAGACATAGAGAATATAGCTTCAATCCAATTCAAAATATCTCACTTCCCAGAATAAAAACAAAACACCACAGGCCCTGTCCTAGGCTTTTGGGCTACATCAGTAAAGAAACAAGCAGATTCCATCCCTTTGCAGAGCTTACATTCAAATGAAGGAGTCAGAAAATAAACACAAAAAAAACATAATTAGCATATCAAAAGGTAGTAAGTGCTCTATAAAAAGCAGAAATAGAATTATTTGGGCAGAAGTATTTGAGGGGCTTTGAAGGATTGCAATGTTAAATAACGTAGTCCTAGAGGACTTCAATTGAGAAGGGGGGAGTGAGCAAAAAGATGAAATTGGTGAGGGACACCTGGGATAAGAGTGATGCAAGCAGAAGCACTAAGGCAGAAACATGCCCGCTGCCTTCCAGAAACAGCAAGGAAGCCAGGGAGGCTGCCGCAGGGAGAGCGAGGGATGTGGTGGTAGGGGGTGAGGTCAAAGAGTGGGTGGGTGGGAGAGAGGCCGGCTGTGCAGGCCTTTGTGAGCCATGGAAATGACTTTTGCTTTGTTGAGTGTGATATGGGCAGCCACTGACAGTTTGGAGCAGAGAGGAGGCAGGGTCTGCCTTTTACTATATTAAGAACAGATTACAGGAGAGGTCCCTTTTCTCCACATCCTCGCCAGGACTTGTTTGTTGAGTTATTGGTGACTAGAGGCCTCCGTCCCATGGCCTCTGTCGCCCTGCGACTCTACGTAAAACTCCGGGCTCCGGGATGTTCAAGCCCCTCGACTGCTCCGTGAAGCTTGCTGCCACCCCACGAAGCTCACCTCTGGACGCTCCAGAAAACTCCTCCCGCGCCCACACTGCTTCGGGAAACCTGCTGCCACCTGTGTGACTGCTCCACTAAGCTCACGGCCACCCAGCGAAGCAGCCCACCACCACTGCTCAACAGTCCCCAGTCCCACCCTGCTGCCAGCCCCCCTTCTTCTTAAAAACATTAATCTATGCATACAGAAAGCTCAGTAAACTCTAAGTAGGATAAACTCAAAGAGATTCATAAACAGATACATAACAGTAAAAAAAAACACTCTAAAACAATTACAAATGTTAGATAGATAGATAAATAGATAGATGATAGATAGATAGATAGATAGATAGATAGATATAGATATTTAATTTTGTATTTTTCATTTTATTGAATTTATTAGGGTGACATTGGTTAATAAAATTATGTAGGTTCCAGGTGTACAATTTTATAATACATGGGACTGGGGGAGAAAGGGGACCAAAAGGTGCTCCATGCACTTCATGGTGACCAGTCTCCCTTTCAGTCCCTGATGCCACCTAGCTCTTTATATATATTAAGATAGCCATTCTGACAGGTGTGAGGTGACATCTCATTTGTTGATGATTAGTGACGTTGAGCATCTTTTTATATGTCTATTGGCCATCTGTATGTCCTTTACGGAGGAATGTCTATTCAGGTTCTTTGCCCATTTTTAAATTAGATTGTTTGGGTTCTTTTGGTGTTGAGTTGTATAAGTTTGGTGATTTTTGTTGTTGTTGTTGTTTGTTTGTTTGTTTGTTTGTTTAATTTTGGATAGTAATCCCTTATCAGATGTATTACTGGAAAATTTGTTCTCACATTCAGTGGGTTGTCTTTTTATTTTGTCGATGGCTTCCTTTGCTGTGCAGTTTAGTTTAATGTAGTGCCATTTTTTGTTTGTCTGTTTGTTTGTTTGTGTGTGTGTGTGTGTTTGTTTCCCTTGCTCAAGGCAATATATCAGAAATACATGACCCAGCAATTCCACTTCTGGAAATATATCCAAAGAACCCTGAAACACTAACTCAAAAGAATATATGCACCCCTATGCTCATTGCAGTGTTATTTGCAATAACCAAGATTTGGAAGCAGCCCAAGTGTTAATCCATGGATAAGTAAATAAAAAATCTATGGTACAGTTGCACAACAGAATATTACTTGGCCATAAAAAAGAAGGAAATCGTACAGAAGGAAATCTGATGGCATTGATAAACCTGGAGAGCATTATACTAAATAAAACAATCCAGTCAGAGAAAGCTAAGTACCATATTATTTCACTCATATATGGAATCTAATGGACAAAATAAACTAACAAAATAGAAACAGACTTATAAAGAACAGACTAATAGCTGCCAGAGGAGGGTGGAGAGCTGGGTAAAAAAAAAAAAAAGGAGGGGGGAGATTAAGCAAATGAAAAACTCATAGACACAGAAAACAGTATTGTGATTACCTGAGGAAAGGGGTATAGGGGGATAAATAGTGATGAAAGGAGACTTGACTTGGAATGGTAAACACACAGTACAATATAAAGATAATTTAGTATAAAATTGTACACCTGGAACCTATATAATTTTATTAACCAATCTCACCCTAGTAAATTCAATAAAAATGAAAAATACAAAAATTATATATATATATAATTACATTTGTAATTGTTTTAGAGTGTGGGTTTTTTTTACTATTATGTGTCTGTTTATGAATCTCTTTGAGTTTATCCTACTTAGAGTTTATTGAGCTTTCTGTATGCATAGATTAATGTTTTTAAGAATAATAAATTCAGGCATTATTTATTTGAATATTGTTTCTGCTCCTTCCTCTCTCTCCCTTCTTTTCCTAGTATTTCCATTATGTGTATGTCTGTGTGCTTAATGGTTATCCACATTTTTCTGCTTTTCTGTTTATTTTTCTTCATTTCTATTCTCTCTTTTCCCCAGATTGCATAAGCTCAATCAATCTCTTTAAATTGCTTAATTCTTTCTTCTGCCAGTTCAAATATACTGATGAATTCCTCTCATGAGTTTTTCATCTCACTTATTAGACTCTTTAAATTTAGAGCTTGTTCTTTAATATGTATATTTAATAAAATATGCATGTAACATGTCATAAAAGAATGATTACTCATATGGCAAAGATTTTTCATATGACAAGGATTCTTCATTTATGAAAATGTCTACCAAAATTTAACTCTTCATTTACAATAACATTAATCTTACCAAAAACAAGAGAGAGAGAGCAGTTTGTAAATACATATGTGGGTGTTAGGAGAGAGAATCCGGATTAGAAGCAGGAAGACCAGTTAGGATGCCTTGGTAGTTACCCAGGCAAAGAGAAGATAGTGGCTGAACTAGGAAAGTAGCAGTGGTGATGGTGAGATGTGGGCAGATGCAGAGATATTTTGAAAGTAGAGCCTATGTACTTCTTGATGGGTGAGATATCAGATACAAAAGCAAAGACTTAAGATGGCTGAGGTGTTTGTCCTGAGAATTTCATTATCAAAGAAAATCAATTTCTCAGCTCTCTTAATGAGAAGCAAAGACAGCAGTGGGAGGCAGGGTTACACCTGGCTTATAATGGCAGGTGTGGGTTAACGGTTGAGGGATAATAGTCAGGATGTCCTTCTCTGCCCTCCACTCCAAGCAAAGAAGTACTTTTTTCTTTCTGCCCTCCTCCTCCTCCTCCTATAGACCCAGAGCAAGAACCCGAGGGTTAAAGAGTGCCATGCAGATCTATATTCAGTATTTCTTGTCTTCCTTTTTATGGTGGCATTTGTCCTGATCTTCATTCTTCAAGCTTCCAGGAGAGCTCAGAGTTCGGATCTTGTGGGAGTAATTAACAAATGTACTGTTCATGATTTAGAGATGCTGATCTAATATCCTTTCAACTTTCAATCCCATTGACAGAATGGGCTAAACACAAATTCCATGGATTAAGAAAGTTTCATAGACTTTTTCTAAACATATCTGAAAAAGCAGCTTAGTAAGGTGGCATATCAATTACTATCTACCCCAAGCCCAGAGTTCATATTTGCTCTTTTTACAGAAAGCACATCATTAAATCATTGTCTAGCCCGTAACTGGCTTTATTGGGACATAAATTTATTTCACTAAACCAATAAATGTTAATTCTTCACCCTGGAGATTCTAGTCAGTCTGGTTTTATCCTGCTCAAGCTCCTGAGGCTGCCATCAATTACTCATGTTTGGGTTTATATGTCATTATGGAATCACTTTAGCTAGAACTAACGGGAAGTGAGAGGAGAATAAAGCTAAGCCTCATTCCAAAGAGAATATACAGAAGAGGGCATTCACCTGAACCCCATTATTCTTTTCTATAAATTAAAATATCCTGGCATTGTGCAGCAGCCATCCATTATATTTAGATTCTCTGTGAAACCGGGCAGGCGAGTGGCGGGTACTAATGAAGGCCGCTGGAGGGTCTGAACTCAAGGTTTAGGCTCCAGCCCTGCTTTGCAATATCCAAGCGTGTGACTTTCAGCCAATAGCTAATGTCACAAAGCCTCGGTCTCCTCATGTGCAAATCAAACACAACAATGCTGGTGTCACAAACTGGGGAGAAGCTCAAGACACCTCGGGGAGGGGGGGCTGTGAGAGGGGGAGCATCTAGTTCAGAGGTGCTCACTCTCTCTGTCTCTCCATTAACCCCAGTTTGCCCCAGCAGCCTTCCATTCTGATCTTAAACAAGTGATTTAACCTCTTTGAGCTTCAATTTTCCCACTTGAAAAATGGAGCTGATCCTATCTACCCTTCAGTTTGCCCTCACGAGGTACTGATACGGATCACCTCTGAACAGTTCTCAGCCTCTGACCGGAAATGGGGTCAGTGCTAGAAGACTGTCACACCGCGGAAGCAAGATTCCATTTTTAAAAACAAAGGCATTATCTCACCAACCAAATGTTCTTTTCTATGATGGAAGGTTTCTCTTTAAAGCCTTCAGCTCTTTCCCCCCCCTGCCCCCTCAGATAGAAAATGGCTTCCTCTCTCAGAACCATATATAACTTCAGAAGCAAGGGGGGAAAAGCAGAGTTGGCAAAAAATAGAGGTGAATTGAATGCCTGTACATCCCATTCAGGATAAACTGCCCTTGGTGTAAAACAGTCAGTAACGTTTTACAAGGGAAAAGTGCGAATAAATGACTGCGGTCCCAAGACGGTTGTCCTGATGGCTTTTTATAAACCGTGCCTGCTGCCTGGATGCCTCTGTGCCTGCCCCCCGCTCCGCTCTGCTCCGGGGAGACATCATGAGAAGGCCTCAGCGAGCCAAGCCGGCTGCTCCCACAAGCTCCCACCAGACCTCGTTCCATCTGCAGACCTTCCCGGGGCTGGAGCAGGTCCTAAAGCCAAACTTAGACCTGGAAAGGTGGAGCAAGCCTTCGTGCCAGGTCCAGTGCCGGGTGCTGAACAAAGGAGAAGCCAACAGAGACAGAAAGGAGGCAGGCATGGGCTCCGGAGTCACCTTGGGAAGTCAGTTCTGCCATTGGCAAACAGTATGACCTTGAACCGTTTCCTCCTTCTATAAAATGGAAATGTCTAAAACCAATCTTTTAAATTGTTGGGAGGATAAAGTACTGTGACATTATGAATGCACTTCACATAGAATTGATACCCAATATATTTTTATCTTCTCCCCTTGTTACTGGGGCTAGTTCATTTGGTCCTCCAAGTAATGAGGAATTCGTAAAGAAGGAAACTGAGGCACAAAGTGGCTTGCTCAACAGCTCTCTGCCCATCTCTGACTTCACACGTATCCACTGCTCAGAGTTTAGCCTCTATCTAATAAGGAAACTGAGACTAAGAGAAGTGAATGGGTTAAATGCCTTTCCCAAGATTCTCTGCAGATCTAAGTTAGGGCTACAGTTTCCAATAGAGTGTTCTTTGCATTAGCCCTGAGCTGTGGTCGGCAAACTGCAGCTCATGAGCTACATGCAGCTCTTTGGCCTCTTGAGTGTGGCTCTTCCACAAAATACCATTGCCTGGGCGAGTCTATTTTAAAGAAGTGGTGTTAGAAGAAGTTCAAGTTTAAAAAACTTTGGCTCTCAAAAGAAATGTCAGTCGTTGTACTATTGATATTTGGTTCTGTTAACTAATGAGTTTGCCAACCACTGATGAGCCTTAGAAATCATCTTCATTTCACAGATAAACTGAAGCCTAAAACGATAATGACTGACTCAAAGCTATTCTCCAAATATTGACAAAGAACCTTGACATCTTTCAGAATACTGTAATATGTCTTAGTGCCCTGAGGCTGTGGCCTGTAGGTTTTAACTGAATTATTGAGAGCCTGCAATCACCAGACAGTCCCAGCTCTCGAGGTGTTAAAAGGCAACTGGGAGAAGGAGCCCATAAGAAAGGACACCTGGGTGCCAGGTGCTACTGCAGAGCTAAGCCCAGGATGGAAGGAGAACGTGGGAAGGACTCCTAATCCAGCCTTGGGGGGTCATGGTTGGCTTCCTTGAGGAAGTTACATCTAAGCTAAAGAATGAGTAAGAGCTAATGAAACAAAGTGAAGAGTTTCCAGGAAACAGAAGCAAGGTGTCAATAGCCAGAAGTTTAGAAACCATTGCCTAATAAGGGAAGCTGAACACCAGATGAACTCAAAGACAAGGCTGAAAAGGTAAGTAAACTAAATAAGGACTTGTAAATTATTTATCAAGTTTGAACTGGGTGCTCTGAAAGGCAACTATTGTTTGCTACACAATGATCTGTTTGGCATGCCTGGGCCTGGGAGGACAAGACCTGTATCATCAGGAAACAGCAATGGCTTTGTCTGGTAAAATACACATTTGGTTTCCCATCAAGTCCAAATTCCTATGAATATCAAACAGAAAGAAAAAAAATCGAAGCATCACATAATGTATCTTGATTTTGGTAAATCATTCCAATAGTTCCTGATTTCCCTGTGAACAAGATGGAGAAACACAACAAATGCTTGAAAATAGAACTACTCTGTGAATAAATAGCTGGCTGGAGATTTTAATTAAAAGAATGAATTAAAGGGCTGGTGTATTAGTCAAGAAAAGTCTCTAATAGCTTACCACAAACTCTCTCTCTCCCTGACCCTTTTCTGATGGGCACATTTCAAAGCTATGAAGAAGAATGGGAAGGCATGTTTATCAAAAATGAAGATGACTTCAGGATAGGAGGAAAACCTGGCACTTTATTAAAAACTATTTTTAAAATATCAGTAAATTCATATCAGTAAAATAAAATGTAGCAGGGACAAATGTAAAATCTTGCATTTAACTCAAAGAGTTGACTGCAATATGAGGAAGATATTGGTAAGAGTTAATGTGGAAAAAAGTATTTTTGTTAAGTCATGACATGATTGCTTAACAACAAAATCTAACTAATGCAATTCTTTGTTGTAACAGAAAGAATTGAACAGATGAGCAAAATCTGGCTCATATTTCCAGGCTGGGGAGGTCTGAGGAACAGATGACGCCGGTAGTAGTCAGGAGCAGCATTTTTTGGAGTCACTGAGTCACCCCTGCCCACTCCCTCAGGAATGCCTCACGTACCATCCCAGATAGACTGCCCCTTGAAACCTCTCCTGCTCCCAGAAATGATGGTGTACAACTGCCACAATAAAGATGTGCTACGGGAAGCTGCTATGCCACCTCTTGTACCTCCACATTTCACACCATCGATATGGTTGACAAAGCAGCTTTGGATGTTGCATTCAATAACTTAGAGAAACTTCAGTAACTTGCTAACTCATAGCACCCTTAGGATGGTGTCCTTTCCTAAGAGTCCACTGTCCTGCCAAACTGGTGCTCATCAAGGTTTTTTGTTTTGTTTTGTTTTGGGGTTTTTTTACATTTGAGTAGGGTTTATTTTAGGACCTCTTGGTCACACATGTAAATTGACCAAATGCAATTCTTTGTTAAAATTGCTGGGCGGGTCCGAATGCTCATCTTAGGAACTTGCCTGGCACGGCACACATGGCCTCTCTGCAGTAAGACTCTGCCCAGACCCAAAAAGGTGGTATCCCAGCTATGCTTCATGATGGTCAACCCATATTTCCTGGATGAGTGGTGAAGGTTCTAGAGACTGTACATCAGGAGAGATGGCTAAAGGACTTAAAGGATTTGTCTTAGAGAAGGATTAGGGCAGGTAAGATATTTGTTTTCAGTCATCCCAGAGGAAAAGAAATCACAAGTATATCTGTGGAACACTAACACAAACAATAGGATCTAAGATGTATAAGAAGCAATGAAACCCATTTTGGTTCATGGTAAGGCAGAGCTTCCTAATAATTTAAGCCATCCATAAATGAAATGAGCTGCCCAGAAAAGTAATGATTTACTAAGTACTAGAGTTGTCCCCAGCATACCCTGAGGCCACGGGGTAAGGGTGTTGCAGAAAATACTCCTACTTTGGTGGGAACTTGGAACAGATATTGGATTCTTTTCCAATCTACAGTCCTGTAAGCTGCTGGATCTTTGATTAGACTGCTGGAGTGCTCTGTGGCTTCGGTGTAAGTGTACAGACCCCTGAATAGAAAAGACCGAAAAGAAAATACTGGGTACTTGAGTTTTTATCTAGACTATACTCCTTATTTTATTACATGAAATAGATGAGACTCTGGAAATTACATTTTTTTCCCTAGATTAACTATTCTAGTTTATATCCCTTATCAGAAAGATTTCCGTTTTCTCCCTCCTAAATCTCTAGGCCTAACTATTAAGCTCATTTCTTCTGGCTTGATGCTCAGTGAAAATGAAGAACAATCAATCATATCCCTCATTATACCAATTCACATAACTAAAATGTATTGCATAAGGCTTCTCTTCTCTAAGCCAGAAATCCCAGTTCATTTTCTGCCTCCTTGTAAGTGTTCTTTCTAATGATCACATCCCCAGGTCTCTAAAGCTGAGTCCAGAACTTATAATGACCCCTTGTTTTATCTATAACGAGGTTCCCCAAAATGTGTTCCATGAAATGTTAGTTAATTGGTGTTTTTTAAAGTGCCCTGTGATCAAATGCATTTTAAATTTTCCAGAGTAAGGAAGTTAATCAGGTTCCTCAGAGTTCTCAACATGCATTATAAACCTGAACAGTAAATAGCATCTCCCAAACTTATTAACAGAGCTCTCTTTCAGAGCATTTCAAAGGCTTCATTATTCCACCTAACAGAGTTTGAACACATACTGAAGTCCTCGTTTAGCCACATGACCAGGAATCCCTCTTGTTCCTCACAGGAAACATCCTGGTAGACAGGCTCTTCCCACAGCTTTACCTTCCCTCTACCACTCTTATTAGCCTTCCCCTTACCTCCAAGGCAGATCCTATCCCAACTTCAGTTCAGCTTGAGCTGAAGTGGTATAATGGAGTGATGATGAGAGAGGGAAGTGACTGGAATCTCAACCAATACAACCCTTTCAAGAGACAGATGAGATGACTAAGAATGAAAAGGTTGTCTTTCCCAAGTCACACAGCAGGCTAGAAAGACTGTGACTGAAGTTCCCAGCTCTGTGCTCCTAATGATACATCAGTGGGTGGATCTATAGGCCAGGAACTTACTGAAAAAACATATTTTGGGCCTCACCCCAAGCCTCCTGAATCAAACTCTCTTGAAAGACTGCTTTCTTTCTTTTTTTCTTTTTTTAATATATTTTATTGATTTTTCAGAGAGGAAGAGAGAGGGATAGAGAGCTAGAAACATCGATGAGAGAAAATCATCGATCAGCTGCCTCCTGCACACCCTCTGCTGGAGATGTGCCTGCAACCAAGGTACATGCCCTTGACTGGAATCGAACTCGGGACCTTTCAGTCCGCAGGCTGATGCTCTATCCACTGAGCCAAACCAGTTTTGTCGAGCCTGCTTTCTTTAAAGCTCACAAGATGTCCTAACACTCTGCCAGGTTTGGGAACCACCACATCACATGGCACCAGCTACCCAAGCAGAGCCACATGTATGGTCAATCTGGTCCCTGCTCCCATTGGATTTACTAGTCTGCACAAGTCAATTTATCTGAGCCTTGTTTCTGCATTGGTAGGATGAGTTGGTTGGACCAGTTAACTTCTAAAATCCCTCTAGCGGTTTGAATCTGTCATTTCTAAGTGCTGCTTTAGTTGTTTTCAACATTTATCCATCTATTCTGGCCTGCAATATTTTCTCTCTCGTCTCTGAGAATTTGCATAAGTATTATTAATGGCTAAAGTATTACACATGTTCCATATCATAATGATATTTTGGAGTGTCTCTAATATAGCAGGCGCTCTACAAAGTTATTGCTAATGCTTACAACAATCTTAACGGCACTAATATCCTATTTTAATAAAAAGAAAATAGGTGGTTACAATGTGAAATAAAATTTTCAAGGTCATACAACTCTGAAGCCGTGGAACTGGATTTCTAAATCAAATCTGTCTGGATTCCAAATACTGTGTTCTGTCCATAATGCCATGCTGCTTACAATGTGAGTCATGTTTCCTCATTAAAGACTTTCCTCATCATGCATCCCCTCCAACACCGGCACCTCGCTGAGCATCAAGCAGGCACTCAATAAATTAATTGTTGACTTGATTAGTGGATTAACTCTCTCCTTCTACCTAGAGCACAGACCATATCTTCCCCCACGTTGTTAAAAAGTGCTAAATGCAGAGCCCATCTGCAAGTTTTCAGTTAGCTCCGAGCAGAAAATTACATCTGTGTAAACTGCACCTGTAGACTAAATCTTAATTAATAGGCTTATCTTGGATTGAGTGAGTCAAAGATACAGTACCTTATGCAAAAGGCACTGGGGAACGTGTTGACTTCAAGGAGGTTGTGTTTCATTTCTCTTGTTTCATACTACTAAAACCATGTTAATGAAAATATATTACTGGTCGCAATAATAATAAAGATGAAAATCCTCCCTCTCCCTGATCCCTTACAAATGTTGTTTTTCATTTTGAATCCTCAATCCTCCTGGGAGAAGAGGGAGGGCGTGTCACAAACCCAGATAATGATTTCGGGTATTACACTGTTCATTTGGAGCTCTGATTTAGCTGAGCTGACAGATGTTGGGGGAAAACATGTCTAGCTTGAAAACTCTCTGGTGGCTGCCCAGCTGTGGCTGCAAAGAGGAGTGAGGTTTCTCCAACAGAGCTTCACATTCATTTACATTCCGGATTTGCCGTGCAGGATCGCCTTGCTCTAAAGGTAGAAGTTGCAGTGCAGTGATGTTGGGAATGGACTGCAGTCTGATGTTTTGAGGAATGACTCACATCTAACCACACAGCTCACTCAAGGTCCTACCTTGACATTACTGTCACTGCTTATGCCCCGCTGTCTGGACAAAATGCCTTTCTTATTACCGGTTATCATTTGCATCAGGAAAAAATAGCACCTTTGTGTTAACCACCATCATGTGACACTTCCTTTGTTCTCTCCCCAGAGCCATTTAGAAGAGGAGAATATTTATTTCACCTTTAAATGATACCAATTTCTCTAATGATAGTCTAAATTCATGTTTTTTCCAAAATAAATAGTGGAGAGGCACCTGGGGAAAGACCCACTCCGGAGAAACAACACAATGTGACCTTGAATGTCCTTGGGTCTAAGTTTTCCCACCTGAAAAATGTTAAGTCATTTTCCATCCCAGAGGAGAAAATCTGCTAATTAAATATAAAGCAGAGGCCAGCTGCTTCTCAGCGACAGTTGAGGCTAGGTCAACCCTTGGACTCAGCTTCAGAGAACAGAAGTCAGATGAAGATGGCACAAGGTTCCTTCTTGGCCTCTCAGCCACAAATAAAATACTGAGTTTGGACTTCAGAAACTCGTAGCACAAAATTTACGACAACTAAATGACCAAATTGTTTTCTGAGAAGCAGAAGGCTTCCCGTAATTGAGACTATGTGGCTTTGAGCTTTGAGTGCTCATCTTTATCACAAAGAAGAAATTGAGGGAGGTACTTGTAAACAAAGTTAAGCTAATTTATAGAAAAGAAAAAGAGAGCAATAGATAATTCGTCACTGTAAATGAGTTCTAACCACTGGTCTCTTGGAAATACCAGTGTCTGAAACATTCCCGTGGGAATACAAGCCTCCTCACACCTGAACGCCCTCCCCAAATAGATAAATGCATTTGCAAAGAAAGTTGGAAAAGAGAATTTTGGTGAAAGAGGAATAACTTGGAGATAAATAATGCCACTGGGAGGGAAGAGGTATGGATAAAACCCGAACCCCAAGTCCCTGCCTGGGTCATAACCAATGTTTTAAGGGTGCTGTTTTGTTCTCATACTCTGGGCCCAAGCTGTGTTCCCAAATATTTTAAAAGTCAGCAATCTCATTTAGATGACATTAGATTTGTAGCATAGCATCAACTCTGCTATAATCTCATCAAAATTTACCTGGTCTTGATACAAAACGGGAGAACAAAGGTATTACTCCAGGGTCGATTATCCATGAGAATGCCTAGAATCTGCTTTGCACCTTTATTCTAAGAGGGCTTCAGAGTCATTAGAAGAAGGCATCTAATATAGCCCCACAAGATAACAGCATAATTCCTCCTTTCTCCCGTCTTTATGAATCTAAATATAAAAAACTCCTCAACAGAGTTTTCTGTATCTTGCTCAAGGTCAACCAGCCCATTCTTTCACTCCTTCAACAAACATTTGTGGAACATCTTTTGTGCCACCCTCCAGAAATATAAATTGTCCCTGACCCTAGAGGGGCAACCAGGAGGGAAACATATTTGTACAGAGATCTTCACAGGGAGGCGATCATTGAGATATGAACAAGGAGCTATTGGAGGAGAGAAGGGAAAACTCCTATTTATCTGGAGAGGGACAAAATCTAAATGTTAAAACAAAACAAAGCAAAACAAAACAAAAAATCCACCTTAGAACAGCAGTTCTCAGCCCTAGCAGCACATTAGAATCATAGACGACGCATCTGGGAAGTTTCCCAGCCAGTACCCTATCCCTCCACTGAGTTAACTCAGGATCTCTGGTACAAGGACCTGATATGGACTGAATGTTTGTGTCCTCCTAAAATTTCATGTGTTAAAATCCTAACCCCCAATGTGATGGTATGAGGAGGTGGAGCTTTGGGGAGGTAATTAGGTCATGAATGTGGAACCCTCATGAATGGGATTAGTGCCCTTAAAAGAACATGATGGAGAGTTTCCCTCTCTTCTTCTCCATATGAGAATACAACAGAAAGACAGTCATCTGTAAAACAGGAAATGGGCTCTCACCAGACACCAGATCTTCTGGCACCTTGGTTATGGACTTCCAAGCCTCCATAACTGTGAGTAATAAATCATTGTTGTTTAAGGCACCTGGTCCATGACATTCTTGCTATAGCAGCTCAAAATGTCTAAAACAGAACCTGAACATTTATCATTTTTGAAAGTTTCTTGGGTCATTCTCTGGTGCAGAATCATTGGAGGACCACCATGTTAGACTAGGCTAAGGTCACCTGTAGCTTACTTCAAAGCCTGTAGCTTACTTTATAATGTAATGTTGCCTATCTCTTTATGTGTGTGCCTCATCCCACCTTCTAAATCATTGGCCCCTTCAAGGCAGGCACTGGGGCTTTTAACTCTTCCACACCTTCATTCAATCCTCATGGGACCAAGGGTACCATAGTAACTTGATAAATATGCAACAAACACATCCACTTCAATTAAGAAGATAAAATGATGCTTGAAGTTGTCCATGAATGTCTTATGTTCATAACTCAAGGCTGAGGCTGTGCCAACACAATAATGAAGGTTAACATGTAGGTTTAGTTCAGCTAGATCAGAAAGATGTATATGATTAAATCCAAAGACAATGATTGACTTGATGACAAGCCACCATCTGCTAATGAGTTTTTCCTCTGGAAAAGTGAAAAACAAAAATGTTGCCCAAGAGGGCACGCTGCCATTTATCAGAGGGCAACGGATCTCAATTCCAGTGAAATGGAGTTTTGTTTTTTTTTTTTTAAAAGCAAGCTGACAGCATCCAGCTCTCAGCTGGCAATCAACAAATTTAGAGGGAAATGAATTCGGGCTTTTGTTGGATTAACTGCTGGCCTTATAAAATGGAAGCCACCAGGAAGCTGTGCCAAGTTTGGGGTCCACTACATCAGTCAGAAGTTTCCCGTGCTAAACGTCTCCCTGGCAGTGGTTGTCTGGGAACCCAGGACAAATGGAGGCTTCCGGCCGAAGCCTATCTGGTGAGATGCTGCTCAGTCAGGTGCCTACGCCAGCTCACTTTGTCTATGCCCAAGACAGAGTGGAACTTTTCTGACTGAACTAAATCCTCCAAGCCTCATTAAATCACACTTTAGTGCCACATTGTTCGGCCATTGCAGATCCCAGCGTTGTATGTCAAACCTGTTCCCTCACCGTCTCGGATAATAAAATGTTTTATGGTTTTGCTGGATGATTGCTCTGCATCCCTTTTATTTTCAAAATGGCACATAATAAATACCCCTGTGGAGGAAAAGACTGATTTTATGGAAAACACTGCACTGGGTAGAGCCAAAAGCAATCAAGCTTGCCCAGAAAAGACAGCACAGCTGGTGGGATTTTGGAGCCATGTCACTTGCAAATGTTTCCTCATCCATTCATGAAAAGCACAACTAACAGGATGTGGCTCAATGCGCCACCCCCCCCCCCCCCAAATATAAATGCCCTGTGACATAGTCAGTTCAGCTGATATGATCCCCTCATAAGGTGAGTCCCAACCGGGCTGCAATGACCAACCCTCAATTCAGCCAAAGACACCTGTAGAAAGACCCACAAGAGACACATAAGCTGTGCTAGTGGGGAAGTGACAGGTCGTGTCACCTCAGGAGGGTCAAGGAACTTGTCACTGTCCGCATATCTATACCTTCCCACTGACGGCTAATCCTTTGAATCCCATAACTGCTATTCTCTCAAAAAGTCCAACTTTATAAAGGAGGAAACTATTATCTCCAGTCAAGAACTGAACTGCTGATTCAGTTCAGTCTGATATTTTGATATTCCAATTCAATTACTTTAATAATACATAGGCTTGGGTTTCAATCCAACCTAATTTATTCTATCTTAAAATATAAAACCTCGATGCCTTTTTGTAAAAATTAGCATTTGACTTTGGTTTTAAGTTCCCAAATTGGTGTGATATGCAATGGACCCTCTGTATCTGTGGATTCTGCATCTGCAGGTTTAACCAAACATAGATCAAAAGTATTATTTTAAATGTTACATTGTTGTAGTTAGGCCTATGATGGTTGCATCTGAACTAAATATGTAGAATTTTCTTGTCATTATTCCTTAAAAATTACAGTATAACAACTATTTACATAGAATTTACATTGTATTAGGTATTATGAGTAATCTAGAGATGTCTGAATATGCAGGAGGATATGCATAGGTTATATGCAAACACTATGCCACTTTATATGGTATATCAGGGATGTGAGCATCTCCTGTGTAGATAGAGCTGACTCCATTTTAAAACTCATCCACCTAAACCCTCCAAGCTATCCTATCCCTAACCCCACCCCCAAGGACTCTGGAATGTATACCGAGACCCCAGGTTAATGATGAACTGCCATTAATCCTTTCTTCACCATCATTCCTTCCTCTGGGGCAAGGCACTCTCATTGTTATCTATCTCTCCCTGGCACCAGAGCCCCAGTGTCTGGTCCCTTTGCCCCCCCTCCATCACTCCCTTCTGAGTAAGTAGGTGCACTTCTTAGGGGGATGTAAAACAGGTGGCCTGGGGGCGAACAGTGCGGGATCACTTTATCCTGCGGCCGCTCAGGACTGTGTTTCTGTATCTAAGTCCCTACTGAGACTCTTTAAACTGACAAGCTGGACTTGCCTGCTTCTTTCTTTGGCCTCTGGGCTTCTTCAGGTTTGGGGGACCACTTTGCATATATGGTCTTTTCAGGAAACATGCGCAGATTTCCATATCTGCTTGGGTCCTGGAACCCATCCACAAATGGATACCGAGGGACAACTGTATTCTGCTTTGGCTTTGAATCTTTCTCTAGGAGTTTTGTTATAGTCATACATTATCTGGAACATCAACATGCTTGTGAATTGTGTCCTCAGTAGCGTGTGCACTGCCAGTAGATTCTGCATGTAATTTAGCCAAAAGTTAGCTGAGGATTGCCTTCCATATAAAGGCTGCAAATAGATATCTCTAGATCTGTTTATTAAACTCAGGTATACTTCAGTGATTGCTTTCTTGATTATTATTATGTAGAACTCTGAGACAACCTTTAAGACAAGTAAGTTAGCCGAAGAACCATCTGTTTTGCTTCCTAGGATAAAATGCAAATGGCCAACATCTTTGAAGGGTGAACAGATATACTGATTCATGGTCACTAATGGCCATCTTTAATCAATGACACCATCTTTTTAAGGAAACAAATGAGTTGAGTTTGTCTGTAAGTAGGAGATAGTAATCCATTCATGAGGTTATTGGTCTTCCAAGCCGGGACACTAGCCAGCAACTGGTAAAATGGACTTTCTTTGCCAAGGTTCTATCAGTCAAACGAAAGCAAGTATTTTCTTGTCAAAAGTCTCATCTTCAATATAAAAACCTTCTTTAAAGTAAAAGAAGTTTATCTCAATGAACCCAGGCAGAGGCAGTGCAGTGGAGGAGGGGTGGGGGCACAGCTGCCGAGCTGCTGGCTTGGTCTAGAGAGCGCTAGGACCAATCAACTAGGTCCTCCCAGAACAGCATCGCTGGCCCCCTTGTGCTCTGGGGACATAGGACGATGAAAACTAACCAGCCATCATCAGTGAAGAGGTAGGCATCCCTCTCCAGGAAGCTTTCAAGATTCGTTCAGAAAATTAAAAATAAACAATCACATTTGCATAATTCTCCCAGACTCTGTTCCATTATAAGGAAGCAAGAGAAAAGCCTGGAGATCTCTAAAACATTAGAGGCCTTGCAAGCCTCCTTTCTGCTGTGTCCACCCACCTCCCCGTAGTTTGAGAGGGGCCCATGGCCCATGCTATGCCTCTAAGATGGGCTCCCCAGACTTTTCTATTACACTCTCAAGCCATGAACATTTCTGAGTGCACACTTATGATAAGTTTATATTTATTCATTCATTTATGAATTAAATGCAAATATAATCCTATCTAATAAAGAGCTAATATGCAAATTGTCATCAGGCCCCAGCACCCTCGCGCCCTCGTGCCAGGTCTGGGGGACATGAAGCCAGGCCGGGGGACCTGAGACCCGGGCCTCCCTGCCACAGCATCAGGCCATGCCCCCTGCTCTAGTGCTGGGGTCAGGGGACCTGAGGCTGCTCCCCTGGCCCCAGCACCAGGCTGGGGGACCTGAGGCTGCACCTACCCTACCCAGCGGGGCTGACAGGGGACCTGAGGCCATGTCTCCCACCCCAGCCTCAGGCCAGGGGACTGGAGGCAATGCCCTTCCGTTCAATGGGGCTTGATGGGGGACCTGAGGCTGTGCCCCCTCACCCAGCAGAGCTTGACAGGGGACCTGAGGCTGTGTCCTCTTCCCCCCCCCTTCCCCCATGGGGTTTGACAGGTGTGGGGCTGGCCAGGTCTGGGTCTCACGCAATTTTGAGACGTGCGCAGGTGGGGACTTGACTCTGGGTCCCACAGTGCACCCCAGACTCTGACAGGAGGGAGATTTTCATATGCATTTTACTAATTTTCTTTCATCTCTGACACTTCTATTATAGAGAAAGGGCAAATAGCAATATTAAAATATTTCCTCTAGTTAATTCCCTTTAATGTGCACCGGGCCACTAGTTATATGGAAAAAAATATGTTGTGCATTTTAAAGCTGATACATAATATAAGGATTTTATTAAAATGAAATAAAACATAAATATGGGACTCTTGTTTCTGATTTCAGATAGACTAGCCATCTGGATCAATCCTTTCTGATGAAATTAACTAAAGTTGCTAGATAGGTATTTTCTTAAGTCTGTGTGAATGTGATGATGAGCTGGCAAAAAAATGATAAAATTTCAGAGGCCAAAAACTAACTGAAAGATGGAATGCAAGAAAGTAAATAGAGCATGGAGGCAGCATCCACCTGAGGGCATTTGCTTAATCTGGTGAATTTAAGCTTCAGCTTTCATGACCTTGTGAACTGAAGGACACAGAAGATAAGGACACTCCTTACCAAAAGTGAAGAGTCTAATGTAAGACCCCGTTAGTAAAGATGGTCCCCCAAAGGGCATCACACTCCACACAGGGATAATCTAGAAATAAGGTCTCACCCCTCTACTTGGAGACAACAGAGGAATTTGCCAGCTCTTAAACCTTGACATAAGGTAGAAAAGGAAAGTCCCTTGAGAATTTCTAACCAACAGTTAACCCTCACATTGCTTTTTAGTCCGAGTTCATTAAACCTCAAGCCAAGACTTTAGTTTAACATGGTCCTAGGTAGGTAATGTCTCAGGTATTTGGTAAAAACAAACCAAGGATTCTCTGGAATAGCCCATCCTCAATTCAGACCTTAAAGAATTTTAGTTGAAAAAATTCTAAGAAATAGAATAGCATAGAGAAAAAATCACAAATGGACTCTGAACAGATGCCTACAGAAACAATTATTGACAGAATCAGCCTTGCAAAACCTTGAAATATTTTAATAATATTTATATATTAGAGGCCCAGTGCATGAATTCGTGCATGGGTGGGGTCCAGCCAGCCTGGCCAGGGGGAGGGGATATGGGTGGTTGGCGGGCTACATGCTGATCGAATTCTTGGTCCAGGGGACAATTTGTATATTAGCCTTTTATTATATAGGATATACACTGAGTGGGCAGATTATTATTCAGAGATCATAATAATCTGCCCACTCAGTGTATATGTGTACATATATGTTAAAGTTTTATATATATATATATATATATATATATATATATACACAATAAAAGGAAGATTTTGAATATTTGAATAATTAAACACATACTATCCTATATAATAAAAGGGTAATATATAAATTGCCCCTAATAGCAGAACGACTCGTTGCTATGATGCACACTGACCACACAGAACTGCCCCCTGGTGGTCAGTGTGCTCCACAGGAGGAGCTCCACTCAGCCACAAGCCAGGCTGAGGGCTGAAAGCGCAGCGGTGGTGGTGGGAGCCTCTCCTGACTCCACTGCAGTGCTAAGGATGTCCAACTGTGGCCATCAGTCAGACATCCCCCGAGGGCTCCAGGGTTGCCAGAGGGATGTCTGACTGCTGGCTTAGGCCCTATCCCCCAGGAAGCAGGCTTAAGCTGGCAAGTGGGCATTCCCTGAGGGGTCCCAGACTGTGAGAGGGTGCAGGCCAGGCTGAGGGACACCCCCACCAAGTGCATGAATTTTCATGTACTGGGCCTCTAATGTGTGTGTGTGTGTGTGTGTGTGTGTGTGTGTGTGTGTGTATAAATTATGTGTAGCCCGGCTAGTGTGACTCATTGATTGAGAACCAACCCATGAACCAGGAGGTCCCCACTTTGATTCCTGGTTAGGGCACATGCCTGGGTTGCAGGCTCAATCTTCAGAAGGGGGCATATAGGAAACAGTCAATCAATGTTTCCCTCTCATCAATGTTTCTATTTCTTTATTCCTCTTCCTTCCTCTATCTCTAAAAAATCAATAAAAAACATAAAAAATAAAATATGTGTAAATGACAGGAAACTAAGTGACCAAACTTATTTGGAAAATTTACAGGTAGAAGTGAAAATTTTATTTGATATTAAAACTCAGTGGACAGCTTCAACAGCAGATTAAACATAGATAATCCTATATAATAAAGAGGTAATATGCAAAGTGACCCTCATGCCCTCACACAAGATGGCAACCACAAGATGGCTGGCATGGAAGGACAGTTGGGAGTGACCAGGCCAGCAGGGGAGGGTAATTAAGGGTGACCAGGCCTGCAGGGGAGGGCAGTTGCGGGGCAGGAAAGGCCTGCAGGGGAGGACAGTTGGAAGCAATTAGGCTGGCAAGGGAGGGCAGTGAGGGGTGACTGAGCCACCTAGGGAGGGCAGTTAGGGGTGACCAAGTTGGCAGTGGGGGGGAGGGGCAATTGGAAGTGACCAGACCAGTAGGGGAGGGCAGTTGGGGGTGATCACACCAGCAGGGGAGAGCAGTTGGGGGCAATTGGGCTGGCAGGGGAGCAGTTAGGGGTCGATCAGGCTGGCAGGGGAGTGGTTAGGGGGTGATTGGGCTGGCAGGCAGGTGAGTGGTAGAAAGCCAGCAATCCCAGATTGTGAAAGGGATGTCCAGGCCTCTAGTAACATAATAATTAGGAAACCTTTAAAAATTATCAGAATTTCAGCCCAGAGAGACAAAAAGTCGGAAAATGCATGAGACATTAAAAGCCAGAGAAGATAGAATGTAGGGGTCTTCCATATGTTCAATCAGAGTTTCAGAAGAAAGAGAAAGTGACTGAGAAAGAGAAAATAATCAAGATAAATAGCTAAAAACTAGGGGCCCAATGCGTGAAATAGCATAAGGAGGCACCCCATGGGACACTGGGCTGAGAGGTGCTCCATGCATCTCCTGGTGACTGGTCATTTGGTCATTTTGGTTGTGATGCCTCTTGGCCTTTTATTATTATGGCTAGAGGCCCAGTGCACAAAATTCATGCACAGGGGGGTGGGGTCCCCTCAGGCCACCCTGAACCCTCTCCAATCTGGGACCCCTTGGGGAATGTCTGACTGCATGTTTAGGCCCAATCCCAGGGACCAGGCCTAAACCTGCAGTTGTAAATTCCTCTCACAACCCGGGATCACTGGCTCCTAACTACTCACCTGCTTGTGGCCTAATTGCCCCTAACTCCCCCCCCCACCCTGCTTGCCTGGTTGCCCTCAACTGCCCCCCTGATGGCCTGATCACACCTTACTACCCCTCCCTGCTGGCCTGGTTATCCCCAACTGCCGCCTCTACCAGTCTGGTCGCCCCCTACAGACCCCCTGCCAGCCTGGTCACCCCTAACTGCCCCCACCCCACTGGCCTGGTCACCCCACACAGCCTGCTGTTCAGTAGTTTTGTTGTCCCTCACTAACCCCCCAGCCAGCCTTGTCAAGCAGCCTGCTGGTCAGTCATCCATTCGATTGTTTCAGTCGTGACGGCCCCTGCTTCTTATATATTGGAATATCCCAGACTTGTTAAAAATAAAAAATCAGCCTGAAATTTAGGAGATTTAAGGAATCTCAAGCATCAGGATATTTTTTTTTTAATCACACCTAGATACATTATAGCGAACTTGCAGAATATATATTTTAAAAAATAGAGATGAAAGGATAGATATGCTGCCTACAAAGAAACAAGTATTAGACACACAAGCTGACTTTTCAACAGAAAATGGGAAGATATCACTAAACAGAAATAAAAAGAAACCTAGAATTGTATATCCAGAAAAAAATATTTATCAAGATATTGGTGAAATCAGAAGAAGAAAAAAAAGAATTCCACAACAGACTCTCATTAAAATAAACCCTAAAGGTACTTCAATCAGGAAAAAAATATTAAACTACCTTGCTGCATGGTGAAACAAACAAAAAGATAGTGCCTAGGTTTGGGGTATCTTGAAACAATTTAATCTTTGATAACCTACTTGGATTTTTTTTCTTTTCTCCAAAAGTATTGTGAATGAAAAATGATGAAGAAAGAGGGAATTAATGTGTAATTTATGTACAACAAAATTCACATATTATGATGTCCAGTGTAATGAACTTTGATAATTGTATATAAGCAGATGTATACACCCAAACAAGATATAAAATATTTCCCTCAACTCAAAAAGTTCCTTCATGCGCCTTCTCAGTCAATTCCCCTCCTTCCAGAAGTAACCCTGTTCTGATTTCTATAGTCCTAAAGTATTGCTTATTCCTGAACTTCAAATAAATGGAGTTATATGAATTATTATTTTATGTTAAGTTTATTTTGCTCAACATAATATCTTTGAAATTCATCAATGTTGAGTATTGCTCAGTAATATCACATACTTTAATATAAAAACAACTTGTTTATCTATTTTCGTATTGGTGAACATCTATTTCCAGTTTGGGATTAATATTATAACTAAGGCTGCTATAAACATTCTTATATAAGACCCGGTGCATGAAATTTGTGCACAGGGATAGGAGGTCCCTCACCCCAGCCTGCACCTTCTCCAATCTAGGACCCCTCGGAGGATGTATGACTGCCAGTTTGGGCCTCATCCCAGCAATTGGACATCCCTATCACAATCCTGAACCACTGGCTCCTAATCGCTTACCTGCCTGCCTGCTGGTCACACCTAACTGTCCCCCCCACCAGCCTGATCACCCCTCACTGCCTCAGCATGCCACCCTGATTGTCCCTAACTGCCCCTCCTTCTAGCCTGGTTACCCCTTATTGCACACACACACACACACACACACACACACACACACACACTGACCTGATTGCTCCTCACTGCCTCTGTGTGCTGGCCTGATCACCCTTAACTGCTCCCCTCTGCCAGCCTGGTCGCCTCCGGCTGACCACCCCACCTCCCCACCCCCCGCTGGCCTGGTTGCCCCACGCCACCTGCTATTCAGTCGTTTGGTCATCCCTCCCTAACCCCCCTGCCGGCCTGGTTGCCCCATGCAGCCTGCCTGTTCACTAACCATCCTGCTGGCCTGGTCGCCCCATGCAGCCTGCTGCTCAGCCATTTGGTACTCCTTCACTAATCCCCTGCCAGCCTGGTCATGGGAAGCCATCTTGTGAGAGCATGAGGGTCAATTTGCATATTACCTCTTTATTATATAGGATTATGTAGGATTTTTGGAGACACTTTTCTCTTGGGTAAATACATAGAAATGGAACTCCTTGGGTCATATAGTAAATTTGTGAATATATAACTACCAAACAATTCTCCAAAGTAATTAAACCATTGCACTCCTATTAGCCATGAATGAGAATTTCAGATGCTCCAACACTTAATACTGTTAGCTTTTCCTTATTATTATTTTAGCAATTCTAGAAGGTAGTTTTCATTTTCATTTCTCTGCTGACTAATGTTATAAAGAACACTTTCATGTGCTTATGAGCAATCAATATATCTTCTTTAAGAATGCATGTTCAGTGCTCACTTTGGCAGCACATATACTAAAATTGGAACAATACAGAGAAGATTAGCATGGCTAATCTATGCTAATCTTTTTTTCTAGAAGCTTTATGATTCTTTTTAAAAACTATGTTTTTACTGATTTGGGAGAGAGGAAGTGAGAGGGAATGAAAGAAAGAACATTGATATGAGGGATAAACATCAATTGGCTATCTCCTGCACATCCCCTACTGGGGATCAAGCCTGCAACCCAGGCATATGCCCTGGTCAGGAATCAAACAAGCAACTTTTCAGTGCTCAGAAAGATGTCCAATCAACTGAGCCACGCCGGCCAGGGCATTTTATGATTCTTTTCTATATTTTAAGTATCTGACCTATCACAAA
This sequence comes from Vespertilio murinus, assembly GCA_963924515.1. NCBI lineage: Eukaryota > Metazoa > Chordata > Mammalia > Chiroptera > Vespertilionidae > Vespertilio > Vespertilio murinus. The sequence goes on from OZ004707.1 coordinate 74,916,879, forward strand.
TTGAATGTGAGAAAGGATGTAACATTTTCCCCCATATTAATATTCAGTCATTCAAATGCCATTACTCCAAAACACTTTCATTTCCTCCACTGAGCTGCATCAATGCATTTCTAAAATTCAATTACACATATACATGTGGGTTTATTTCTGAATATTATCCTAGCTCATGATCTATTTGTATATCCTTATACCAATATGATACTATCCTTACATTAATATTAAACTATCTTGATTATTGTAGCTTTATAATGTCTTAAAACCATATGTGTAAATTCTCCAACTTGTTTTTCTTTTTCAAGATTATTTTGGTCCTTTTAGAACTTTTGCATTTCCATAAAAATTATTGATTCATCTTGGCAATTTCTTCAAAAACATCTGCTGGGATTTGGATTGAGACTTTATAGAATTAACCAGAGGCCCGGTGCACAAATTTGGGGGGGAGGGAAAGGGTCCCTCAGCCCGGCCTGTGCCCTCTCACAGTCTGGGACCCCTCGGGAGATGTACGTCCACAATCTGGGACCCCTCGCTCCTTACTGCCCACCTGCTTGCTCCTTACCACTTGGCTCATTGCTCCTTAGCCTGAGGTGGAGTCAGGAGAGGCTTCTGCCAACACAGCTGCACTCCCCAGCCACAAGGCTTATGGCTGAGTGCCTTCTCCCCCTGTGGGAGAGCACTGACCACAAGGGTGCAGCTCCTGCGTTGAGCATCTGCCCCCTGGTGTTCAGTGTGTATCATAGCAACCAGTTGTTCTGGTCATTTTGCCTTAACAGTTGCTTAGGCTTTCATTATATAGATAGATCAATAGGGAGAGAATGGAGAATGAATATCTTAATACTAGTTATCTAATCCATTAACATTCTACCTGGACTTTTAAAAAGCTATTTATATTCATTTAAGGTTTTTCCAGTTAATAAGGGAATATAGGTAGAGTGTCTAATTTCCTGATTATAAAGGAGAAAAATGAAATTATATATATACTCAATCCAAATAGAGAAAAAAAATGAAGGAAGGAAGGAAGGAAAAGTATAGAGAAAAATTATCATCATTGAGAAACTAAAAGAATATTGGGAAAATAAATCAAAATAATAGCCATTATAATTAATATAAATGGGTGGGCAGATGGCAAACTAAAAAGTGCTGCTGGCTCCCACCACAAAAAAACAATCACAGAGAAACTATAGAAGCAAGTGTGGAGAGTGGATTTCAAAAACTAACAACAACAAAACAAAAATAAAAGAGAAAATTCGGGGGAGGGGGGGGAATGGAAGTATGACCTAAATTGGTCTCAGACATTAGATAGGAAGGTAAATGGTCATAGCCTGAGGCTGGGATCAGTCAGAGATAGAAGTAAAGCATAGATTTGTGGAGAGATTTAAGTTTTACTCTTGACTTCTCCTCATAACCTCTTGAGATACACTTTGCTTGACTCTTCATTGCAGAAATCAGTGGAAACAGCTCACACAAATTAATTTCTCCAAGGGGTAAGTAAAATCATGGAGGTGCATGTACCCTGCTAGTGTCAGTATTTGAGGAATAAAAGGGGCTAACTGGCCATCTACCCCCAAGTTTTAACTCTTTCACAACTTCCTTCCAAAGCCTTTGAACTGAGGGATAACAACCTGTGAGGGCTGCCCCCACCCTCTTCCCCAGGTAGCTTTCCCCTAAGGATTTAAAGGTGAAACAATGACGCAAGGTGTTACCTGGTAAAATGTCAGCAAACCAGAGTGGCCTGCGGAGCTCCAATTTTCTTCACAGGCCGGCCTCTCCCCTCCTTTTAAATTCAAACAGAACTGAAATCCAGAGGGAAAATGGCGGAAGAACAGGTAGGCAGGTTCTGAGCCTTGTCCCGAAGAAGAAAGAGAGAGCAGCCGACAGATTGCAGTGTGGCCCCCTTCCAATATGCACTTCTGGACCCTCAAAGAGTACAACTACCTCAAAATAAATCCAACAAACTGGACTATATATATGATCTGAAGCAGAATTACTACATCTATTTTAAAAGAACTCAATGAATATATTAAGGATTTCCTGCCATGGATTCTCATAGGGTTCCTACACAATGGAACTTCAGGGCATTAGGCTAAGTTAAATAAATCAGCAGATAAAGACAAATACTGGGAGGAGTATGGGACGAGAGAACAAAAGGAGAGAGTGTGGACACGCGGCGAGTGTCTATTTGTGAGTGAGGGACAGCTGCATTCCAAGGGACTGTTGGGGACTGCTGGACTGGGCTCCCCTGACCCGGCAGCCTCTACTGCTGCTGAAATCCCCCCCGGAGCGGCCAGCTCTGCTGCAGAGACCTCGCCATCTTGAAGGAGAGAGTGGCTGTGATCAGAAGGCTAGCCTTACCTTCAATTGGGAAGAACTTGGATACCTTCGTGACCCTACGACCACAACCCCGAGGGACCAGCCGTGAAACCACAAACACTGTGTCTTAAGCAATGCAAATATGCAGACAAGGACAAGCCCTGCACTTTCTCATGGAAAGGTGAAATATTGCCTGGAGAAAGGTGAGTTCTGCGATCCAGGCTGGAGGGAGAAACACGCGCAGTGGGATCTAGAGTTTCAAAGGAAGTCTGCTTCCCACAAAATCTCTGGCCATTGGGGTCAGCAGAGCCCATGAATGTGGAAGGGGGTCCAGGGACCGCTGGGTTACATGCACGTGCATGTGAATTCATGCGCACACACGAGGCTTTTCTCCCCTTGAGTGATGAAGTGGGGAATTCGGAAGCCTTTCCCACCCCCTGGCATGCCCACTCACTCCCATGCCTCAAGTGGCTCTCCATCCTCTCCCCTCCAGAACTTCCAGGCAATAGCATTCTTGCACAGGCACAGATGGGCCAGGCTTGTCCTCAGAGGGGCATTCTGCCTAAGATTCGAGCCCCCAAACAGGTCAGACTGGGCAGGTGAATAAATGAAAGGCTGCAGAAAGCCTCAGCAGCTTCCCTGTGGTGTGAGGGTCACGGTGCACTCTGTTGTCACACCTAGGCCCTTCCTTCGTGGTGTTGGGTTGCATGCATGACCCATCCTGGGGATCACCGCTGATGCACGCACCCGCAGGTTGGCATCTACTGACTGTGTCCCAAGAACCGGCCTTCTGCCATGTGGATGTTGCCCCTCAACTCCCCCCACCTCAGGGAGCGAGATGGGGGAGGCGGTTGGTGGCCTCCTAGAGCAGAGTTCTCTCGGATGGGGCACGATGTCACAGGGGTGTTTGTCAGGTGCCTGCACCTGCTGGTTTGTCAATATGCAAATTGGTCATTACTGTGACACTGTAATGGAAAAATTGGATATTAACTCTTTATTATATAGACTAGAGGCCCAGTGCACAAAAAGGGGGGTTCCCTCAGCCCAGCCTGCACCCACTCCAATTTGGGACCCCTCAGGGGATGTACCACCACCAGTTTAGGCCCAGTCCAACCAGTGGTTGGACACCCCTCTCACAATCTGGGACTGCTGGCTCCTAACCACTCACCTGCCTGCCTGCCTGATTGCCCCTAACCCCTCTGCCTGGCTGTGTGATCATCCCTAACCTCTCTGCCTGCCTTCTTGATCACCCCTAACTGCCCTCTCTTGCTTACCTGATCTCACCCCCAACTGCCCTTCCCAGTCAGCCTGGTTGTCCCCAACTGCCCTCCCCTTCCAGCTTGATCTCGCCCCTAACTGTCTTCCCCTGTCGACCTGATCAAGCCCCTAACTACTCTCCCCTGCCAACCTGGTTGAGCCCCCAACTGCCTCTTCCTGCCTGATCACCCCTAACTGCCCTCCCCTGCTAGTCTGATCTCACCCCTAACTGCCCTCCCCTGCCAGCCTGATCTTGTCCCCAACTGTCCTCCTCTGCCAGCCAATTTGGTTCTGATTGGTCAGTTTCTATGCCAGTCAGCATCAAAAGGTTCACCTCCGGAGCTTTTGGCTCATTACATTCACTCATATTTGGTTCTGATTGGTCAGTATATATGCCAGTTAGCATCTCTCAGCCCATCAGGGGGCCTGATCAGAAAGGCAGGGCTGATTAGCAGCCCTGGTGGAGGCGTGGAGAGAAATGGAGGGGTGGCTTTTGGTCAGGCTGGGAGAGAAAGAGAGGCAAGTCCTGATCAACAGCTGCCACAGAGGTTACAGATTAGACTCTGCCTCTCTCTCTGCAGGTCTCTCTCCAGGCCTGATCCACAGCCCCCTGGGCAGTCAGTGCTGGGTGGAGACACCGGTAGTGGCCTCAGTCAATGCTGGGTAGCCAGGACAACTGACTTCTGATCTAGTGGAGCCTTTGGTCCTAACAGTTGTTACAATCCTGGTTCTTTACAATATGGATAAGACTTAAAAGTTGAAATTACTCTTTGATCTATTTGCTGCAGAATGGATGCTGTGTTAGCAGACATGAAAACAACATTAATCTCATTGTACATCTCCATCAGAGCTAGTGAGTGACCAGCTGCATTGTCAATGAGCAGTAATATTTTGAAAGGAATTCTTTTTTCCTTTCTGAGAAGTAACTCTTAACAGTGGAATTAAAATATTTAGGGAACCATGTTGTAAACAGGTGTGCTGTCATCTAGGCTTTGGTTATTCCATCTATAGAGCTCAGGCAGCGTAGAATTAACATAATTCTTAAAGGCCCTAGGATTTTCAGAATGGTAAATGAGCATTGGTTTCACCTTAAAGTTATCAACTGCATTAGCTTTTAACAAGAAATTCAGCCTATCCTTTGAAGCTTTTAAGCCAGGCATTTACTTTTCTCCTTCATACCTATGAAAGTCCTAGATGGCAACTTTATCTAACAAAAGTCTGCTTCATCTACATTGAAAGTCTGTTGTTTAATGTAGCCACCTTTCAGTAATTATCTTAGCCAGATCTCCTGGATATCTTGCTGCTGCTTCTACATCAGCCCTCAATGCTTCACCTTGCACTTTTATGTTATGGAGATGGCTTTTTTCTTAAACTTCATGAACCAACCTCTATTTGCTTCAAACTTTTCTCACCTTTCTCAGCCTTTATAAAATTGAAGAGCGTTAGAGCCTTGCTCTGAATTAGGATTTGACTTAAGGGAATATTGTGACAGGCCAAGAAAACATTCTCCATGTCACCCATAAGCTGTTTTATTTATTTATCATTCATGTTTCTCCCGAAGTACCACTTTTAATTTCTTTCAAGAACTTGCCTTTGCATTCATAATTTGGCTAACTCTTTGGAGCAAGGGGCCTATTTTTCAGCCTATCGTGGCTTCCCTTTATCATTTAAACTTTATCATGACTAGCTTTTAATTTAAAGTGAAGGAAATTTGTCTCTTTCTTTCACTTGAATACTTAAAGGCCATTGTAGGGTTATTAATTGGCCTAATTTCAATATTGTTATGTCTCAGGAAATAGGAAGGCCTGAAAAGAGGGAGAGAGACAGTGGAACAGGTAGAACACACACAACATTTATCAAGTTTGCCATCTTATATGGGTATGACTCATGGTACCCCAAAACAACTATGATAGTAATATCAAAGACTACTGACCACAGATCATCATTACAAATATAATAATAATGAAATAGTTTGAAATATTGTGAGAATTACCAGAATGTGACAGACACAAAATGAGCAAATGCCATTAATAAAATGGCATCAACTGTCTTCCTCAATGCAGAAGTGTCACAAAACGTCAATTTGTAAAAGACAAAATATGTGCAAAATGCAATAAAGCAAAGCTCAATAAAATGAGGTATTCCTGTAATAATAAATAAGTAAACTGTAGTTTGCTCAGGTGAGTAAACAATACATTAAATTGTTGAATAAATAGCATCTGTTCCTTATCTAAACTTCAGTAATCATAACTAATCTTTTTGTATGATTGACAATACCTTCACTACCCATTTTCTAGTTTCAATTCAGGTTATGCTTCGGAACGTGTGACTGTTTACAAGGTGAACACAATAGTAAAATGTAAAGACGAAAGGAAATTGGTGCATTCAAAAATATTATAAGATCACACTTAAACATCTGAAGTAATTTCACTCAAGCATATAATACCTAACATCACTTGTTCAATACTTTGTGGAAATACAGTCACTTATTCATTCATCAGACATTTAATGACTGCCCAATATGTACCAGACAAGGTCCGAGGTATATACAGATGTAAAGATATGGCGCCCCCTTGAGGAGCTCGCTTTTTCATGATTAATTAGACACTAAAGGGAGAGTCACCTGGAAAACTGAGGACAGAAGTTACTCAGGCATTGTTAGGGTTGGATATATTCTTATAAATTTGGATAGTGAAGGATGTAAAAGTAAACATTTCACAGGAGAAAGAAAGCCAGTTGGAAACATGGGGGGAAACCAACAGCTATTAACTCAAAAAAAATATTTTACTGTAATCATGATACTCTGGCTCTGAAAAGTAATATATTCAAATAATCATAACAATGTAAATACTATTTCTCTAACTAAAAACAAAACTCGATTTGAAGAATGGAAGGGAGGAATAGAAGTAAAGTGTGAGAAGTAAATGATCATAATAAAAAAAACCAATAAATAATATCTAAAGTTGATAAACCAATAAATAACAATAATTAAGCAGAGGAAGCTTTAAAAAAAAGTTCAAAATGGATGCCTCTGTGAGGTGGGCTTGACAGATGATTGTGAGTGCGACAACTACTGCTGCCTCTCATTATACGCCCCTTTGCACACTTCAATTCATCATGCCCATATATTACTTTGACCATTTTTAAATCAATTCTATTTTTAAAAGATACTATTACAAAACAAATTCTATATAATCTTATATGGTGCAACATATAAATCAATAAATAAACAATAAAAGGTGGGCATAACAGGGGATAGGAGAGGCTAGGGGAAGGTCAATGGAGGGGAAAGGAGCTATGTGTACTACTGTGTGTAATACTTTAAACAATAAAATAAAATTTTAAAAAAAGTGGGCATAGCTTTATGAGGGATATGCAATGGGGACTAGAAAGAAGGAAGCATGGGTCCAAAACACACTGTTACAAACCCAGCCCAGTGGGTCCCTAATAAGAGAAAAGTGCTGTGATCATTTCCATTTGTAGTGAGGGCCATGTTATTCCATTGTCCCACTTCTCTCCTGTCTTGTGGGGTTTACAGGCCCAAGGCTCTTGGCATGGCTGCTCTGCTGCATTGTCATAATTGTGTGTCCACTCTGCACATTTCCTAAACAACTCTGAGGGCATCTTCCAAATGTGAAACACCTGAGCAGCCAGGGCAGAGGGGCTGTCGTGTGAAACCTGCCACTTCTAATCTTGCTGCCTGTTTCCTCATGAGAAATCACTATATATTGCAGTTCTCCCACATTTTGTAGAATGATAAATGCACCATAAAAAGAAGAATGTAGGCTTTTTGGGGAAAGTCACTGCACATGTTCAGCTGCTCCAAAGTTCTCTTGGGAGAGATTTGTTCAAAGGGCATTTTCTTCTTCATGGAAAGAAAGGCAAAAATAAGCTAATTCTCAAAATGCTGATGGCCACCTCAGGCCCCTCCAGAGAGCAATGCAGTCACTCACTTGTCTTGGGGAAATGAGTACAGTTAGCATGAATCTCTCTCCCAGATTCTATATAAGAAGCAACCATTTACCTTTGGGTGACTCTAAAGTATCTATCACCCCATTCACCTTCTCTAGTCTATTCTGTTTCCTCCAGGCCCAGAAGCGTTCATGGAAAGCTATTGATCATGTTGAATGAAAGGCTGAAAAGGTTACTGAGAGTCAAAGAGACCCTGATATCAAGGGGCAAGAAAAGTAGCCAGCCTTCCAATTCAATCAAGAGCTTATCATAGGAGAAAGAGCTACTTGCACTGCTCTCGGGGGAAAGAAGGGTGGTGACTGGCTCACCTCTGTCCAGTGCGGAAACTCCCCTACGAGGGGACCTAATGAGCGTTTGAAAACATTTACCTCTTGCTCTCTGTAGCTTTTAAAAGGTTAGCCAATCTATTTTTTTTACATTTAACCCCACTGTCTTCCAGTTCAAAAGTTTACTTTATCTAATGGATATCTAGTGAGGAAAACAGAAGAGGGGAAAAGTGTAAATCTTTTGGGAAGTGGGGGGGAGGGGGCAGGGAGGGGAGGTGGAACCATCCAGATGGAAATAAAACTCCTTCAAAAATAGCAGAGTTTTAACATACCAGATTGGAAAAGGCAAGGAAGGATGCTTGACCTATGTTTTCTTTGTTCATCTCTTGTCAAAACACCAATCCATATTATTAAAGTAAGTTGCTAGACATCACAGGATTTGGAGGAAGAGGGCAATAAAATATGTGTATAAAAAAGAAATGAAGCCGAAACCGGTTTGGCTCAGTGGAGAGAGCATCGGCCTGGTGACTGAAGGGTCCCGGGTTTGATTTCGGTCAGGGGCATGTACATTGGTTGCGGACACATCCCCAGTAGGGGGTGTGTAAGAGGCAGCTGATCGATGATTCTCTCTCATCAATGTTTCTAACTCTCTCTCCCTCTCTGTAAAAAATTAATAAAATGTATTTTTTTTAAAAGAAAAGAAATGAAGGTCTGGCCACTGTTGCTCAGTTGGTTAGAGCAACATTCTGTACACCAAAAGGTGGGTTCAATCTCAGTTGGAGCATGTACAGGATGCAGCTGATCTATGGTTCTTTCTCACATTAATCTTTCTCTCTCTCTTTCACACACACACACACACACACACACACACACACACACACATCAATGCATGTCCTCAGGTGAGGATTAAAAAGAAAAGAAATGAAGGGAGCAAAATGCTACATAAAGTACATGGATGCACCCAAATCATAGCTTCACACAGAGCCCTTAGTGCTGGGAGGCCTTCTGTCGGGAAGGGGACTCTTCTCAGGACGCCTTCTTATATGGGTCACTCTTAGTCAGGGAATTGAGGTATGACCAGCAAAAGTGTCTAGGACTAGGTATTCTTGTTTCAACTAATACTATTTAAGTCGGAGGATGGTGATCTTTCCTCACTTTCTCAAAAATTGGCTAAAACATATTTTCACTCAACAGTTATTCATAGAATGCCTTCTCACAGATGCTTCCCTGCTTATTGATCTTCTCCTGCTTGTCCTGCAGACTCTATTAAAGCATCACTTCCACCCTGGCCAGTTTGGCTCAGTGGATAGAGGTCAGCCTATGGACTGAAGCATCCCAGGTTTGATTCTGGTCAAGGGCACAAACCTCAATTGCAGCTCAATCCCTGGCCTTGGTTGAGGTATGTGCAGAAGGCAACCAATCAATGTGTCTCTCTCATATCAATGTTTATCTCTCTGCCTCTCCCTCTCCCTTCCAATTTCTCTAAAAACAAGTGGAAAAACATCCTCAGATGAGGATTAACAAAAAAAATAAACAAGCAAACAAAAAACACACACACACATGAAGCATCACTTCCCTCCGCAAGACCTAGCCACAGGTTAGAGGTAAGCACCTCTGATTTGTGCACTGCAAAAGCATCCAAAACTTCCCCATCTAGAAGTATTGCAATACTTGATGATCTTTCCAGAGAGACCATATGTACCAGAAGGGCAGGGATCATGCTTTTCAATCAGGTCCTGATCCACTGAAGGCACAAAATGAACACTAATGGAATGAATGCCTGTGTACTGCTGAATGGTGCTATACCTGGCACTATCTATCTATACTAATAACAGGGTAATATGCTAATTAGACCAGGTTGACCAGCCATCTTCTGGACATCCAACATCCTTCTGGACAAAGCTATGGTGGTGGGGGCCGAGGCAGAGGCAGTTAGGAGCAATCAGGCCAGCTGGGGAGGGCAGTTGGGGATGAGATCAAACCAGCAGGGGAGAGAAGTTAGGGGCAAGATCAGGCCAGCAAGAGAGAGTAGTTAGGGGCAAGATCAGGCCGGCAGGGGAGGGCTATTGGTGGCAACCAGGCCACTAGGGGAAGGCAATTACGAGCATTAGGCAGGTAGGCAGGTGAGTTGTTAGGAGTCAGTGGTCCTAGATTGTGAGAGGGATGTCCAGCATTCAGACATCCCCCAAGGGGTCCCCAATTGAAGAGGGTGCAGGCTGGGCTGAGGGACCCCCCCCCCATGCATGAATTTTGTGCACCAGGTCACTAGTATATATAAAAAGCCAGTGACTGGAATGCTGTAATGACCAGAATGACCATTCACTATGACACCCACTGCCGCCAATGCACCAGCCCCATCAGGAGACGGGGTCAGCCAGCCAACCTCCTGCAGCCCCTCCCCCTAGCAAGCCCTGCTCTCGATGGGACTTCACCACCCTGGTCAGACCACAGTCCCTCCCTTCTGGCCTCACCACAGATGGTCCCCCCACCCCAATCAGGGGCAGGGCCAGCTGGCCAACCATCCATGGCTTCTCCTCCAGGCTGCAGGCCTCACCCCCAATCAGCACCCACCACCCTGATCAGCCTGAAGCCCCTCCCCACAGCCAGCTCTACTCCCATCACCCTCTAACACACCAATCAGGGGTGGGGCTGGCCAGCCAACCTCCCCCAGCTGCTGACCCCTGACTGCAACCCCCACCCCATTCAGAAGCAGGGCCAGTGACCCACCAACCACAGCCCTTCCCCATGGCTGGCCCTGCCCTCAATGGGCCCACTGACCCCAATCAGGGACAGGGCCCACCAGCCAATCGTCCATGGTCTCTTTCCCCAGCCAGCCTGGCCCTGATCGGACCAATCCGGGAAGGCTGGTCAGCCAACCTTCTGCTGTCTCCTCCTCCTTGACAGGCAGGGCCTGATCCACCCAGATGGGACCCGGCCAGCCAGGTTCCACCTGTGTACAAATTCGTGCACTAGGCCTCTGGTAAAAATATATAAAGACAGATTCTCTGAGCTTGAGATCAGGCAGCTAGAATGAGACATAGTAAGCGAATATATACAGATCACTTTATACTAGGCACTGTTTTAAGTACATTCCAAATATTAACTCATTAAAATCTCATATGCCCCAACAAAGAAGATACTACCATTATTTGTATTTTGCAGATAAGGGAACTTAGGCACAGAGTATCTAGCTTAAGCTCCTATAGCTGGTAGATGACAGATACAAGATAAAAGCTTAGGCAGTTGTCTCCTGAGTCCAATTCCTTAAACACTGTACTATGCTGCCTCTCAGGTACTCAAATGAGGACAGTATACCCATCATGGGCCTAAAGCAAGGTACACAGTGATCAGGGAAACTGGAGGGAGAAAACCATCCAGTTAAGAAAATTTCTGAGATCAGACATCAGTACTCCTCCCTCTCCCCGCCCTGTCTCCATCACCACCACCCCAATTTTGGAATCAAGTTCAAAGTTTCAGAACCAGTCAACACCCAATCAAACACAGTGCCTAAAATTGAAATGGGAACTTGAGGTTCTAATTCTAATATATTTCAGCACTTGGCTATAAATTGCTTTGTGAGTGAAGCTGGAAAAAAATCTTGTACCTCCCAAATGAGAGAAAATTAGCTTGCTAAATATTATATATGGCATAACTTGACATAAAATATTTTTAAAAGAAAGGCCTCTTTCCTGACCTCTATATTTATGGGCTTAACATTTGAAAAGCTTTAAGATGAGGGTTTTGTAATGTTTGGCTTTTCTTGTCTTTCATCGCTTTGAAAATAAAGTGGCAATTCATGGCCGTAATGGGTAATTCCACACTATGCCTTCTAGAGAATAAAGAAGAGGGAGCCCTTAGTATTCCGTATTCATATGTTCCTGTGGGGCCAGAGCTCATGGCCTCTGTGACCTGCAACTGCTAATGGGAAATGCCAAACCATTCTCCTCTAGTTCAGTGGGCTCCCCCAGCATTTTAAAAGGACAATGAAAACATTCCTGGGCATCTGGTGTCCTGAACCCCATCCTTCCAACAGCTCACTCTATCTTTGAAGAAGTCAAGATTTATTATTATAATAGAGATCATATTCATACTTTGGAACAGGAGTGTCTAAAGGAGCTGATGAAAGGGAATTGTATAGAGTAGAAAAGGAGAGAGGCTGAATTCCATTAGGAGCGGTCACTGTGTTTGAGGTGCATAACAGGGGTCTCTGAAAACAATTACTTTAAGCGCCTTTACAAAATAGAAATTTTTAAATTGAGGTTTTAGACTTCAGGATTTCAAACGTTTGCTTTTCTTCCCTCATTAATTTGAACTTCAGAAAAGATAAGAGGGTACTTATTTTCTCCTCCAGAGAAAAGGTGATATCCTCACAATGCAACAAGCATGTACTTGGTGGAATTACAGCAGCATTTTGATACAGGGAAACAGCAATGGGACTTCAGCTTAAACAGTCTCCTCTCCTGTCTTTCTCAGGGCAAATTTCACCCTCTGAGAATTCTATTCCTGTTCTCCCAAAACCTTGCCAAGGAAACCTCTCCTCTAAACTTCCATTGAAACCATCATAATGCATGATTATTCTTTAAAAGAATCTCTAAGCATTCTTTCTTTCATTGTCCACTGAGTTAATTATCTCCTTCCCCTATCTATAAGTTGCTTTTTGCTCAATGCCATCATCATCATCATTATAACAACTACCATTTGCAGAGTGCTGGGCCAGGAGGCATTATTTCCTACAGACATTGTCTCATTCAGTCCTCACAAGAGCTCTATAAAGTTAGAAACTTGATGAAAGGGAATTGTATAGAGTAGAAAATGAGAGAGGCTGATCACCGCTAAGAAGGAGCAGAGTCAGGCTTCAAACCCAAGATCACTGCTACCAGCACCCTAAAGGCCTTCAGATGGACCTCCGCAGTAGGCACCTGCTCAGGGTATGATGAGATAGAAGGGGAGAAGGTGATGTAGAACACTAGGACGGACAAAGTGGAGCCTGGTCTTCCTTCCATTGCAGAGGAGTAAGCCATGGAAATTGGGGAATCACAGATTCCTCAAGCTGGAAGTACTGCAGGAGCACTTCATTGTACAAACAAATGATCTAGGGATCTTGTTAAAAGATTGACCTGATTTGGTAGGTCTGGGGTGAGCCTGAGACACTGAATTTTTAGCCAGCTCTTGGGTGATGCAGCTGCTGTTGATCTATGGACCACATATACTTCGAGTATCCAGACCCGTGAGGACATCGCCTCCAGCTTCCTGCCCAGTGCGTGATTCCTCTGCACAGACCCCCAAACAGTGAAGAATCTCTGGAGGAAGAGGGATGATGACCCAAAAACTCCTAGAAAAACAGGGTCTTAGCTTCTGAAATTGAATATATTCCTACATCAGCAGGTCAATAAGATCAAAATTACCTGCTATGAGTTTACTATGGATGGCAGTTATTCATCTGCACCCAGGCAATATCAAAACAGGACCAGAAATAGTCCCCAAAATGCATTTGGAAATTGAAAAACACACTGATCCTTAACTTGTGTTGTGACACATGAAGCTTTAATTATTTACCAGTTCTTAATGCCTGATTCATAATTAATTCCAGATGCACTTCTCTCCCTAGCTGCTCCTTGATTGCTGCCATGGCTATGGATTAGCATATCAAGATCAAATTCGTCTTTTCTTAGGAAACCCATGAATATGTATCCAGCTTGTTGAAGGAGAAGTTTAGAATGCAATTTGCCAAAGCATTAAGGAACTAATAGGAAAGGAAATTGATAATGGTCACCTTCTTAATTTGAATTAATTTCATTAAATTTAAGTTAAAAATTAATATAGCTGTGAAGTTTAAATAGATCCTTCCCAGACTGATAAAATAGCAAAATTGTCTGCAAGTTTTAAAATCTCCCTTGTGAAATGATTAGAATTAATTTCAGCGACGTCCATAATAGCATAATTTGTTAAAACATACAGATTTCCCTCTAAATGTTACTTTGTGGAACTATGGAGTAGAAGAGCTCTCATGAAAACTCTTCCCAGGGTGGGGGAATTCAGAGCCGAAGGGACCCAGCCAGTACAAACACTGCCTTTGTCCCTGAATCTGGCCTATAAGCAAACTGCTTTAGTCATCAGAACTAGCTGAAGAGTGAAGCAGATGTTTTAAAATAAGTATATCCATGGCATTCTTACTGTGATCACCTCTCCAGGAAATTTGAAGACTTTTCTCAATAGCAAGTAGAGAATTTAGCAAAACAAACAATATTAACAAACAACATAAGGCCTCCAGTTTGAAGTATGAAGGCAAGTTTTCATTCTGAAGGCTTAGCTGAGTCATGCCCATATTTTTTCTGCTCCTATTCAAAGTCAGGTTGTAGAATTTTCAGTCTTCTAAAATTTCATCTCAGCAGCATATGAATTCAACATTTACAGACAGAGCCCCAAGCAAAAACAAGGGAAGTGAAGGGAAGGGAAAGGAAAAGAAAGGAAGGGAAAGGGAAAGGGAAAAAAGAAAAGAGGCAGCCTTCCACCTGCCCACATCTACTCGGGCCATCCAACATGCCCCCTTCCTCACATCTGTCTCCAAGCCTCTGTCCATGCAGGTGCCTCGGCCTATGTCACCTTCCTCTTCTTTTCCTCACAGTCCTCCATTGTAAATGTCTCCTGCCCTGTGGAACCCCCTCCACCCGGCCCCACCCCCACCCCTGACAGCCGGGTTGGTTGCTCTGTGTCCTCTCACATTCCCTGTGTCTTTCCATTGTCACTGCAACCTCCACAAAGCGCTGAGCTCCTCAACAAAAGTTAGCACAGCTCCTGGCACCAAGGGATTAATGAATGTTGATTGAATTAAACAACTGAAAGAATGACTGAATAAATGACCCAATAGTTAGACTAATTATTTTGGCCATTCTCTTGGACCAAATGAGATCCACTCTAGTCATGCAATTCATTGTGCAGCCATCAGTTGTTATGACTGGCCTGTGAGCCCAAGGAGTGCACCGACTACAGGGAAGTGTCCCACGCCTATACCCGGCACGTGCCTTGCACATCATAAATGCTTAGTAAATGTTTTCGAATAACTGGATGGATGGATAAAGAATAATCAGCCTCCACACGGGTCGGAACCGCTTACCACAGAGATCCTCCCTGCAGTGACCCTCCCCAGCACCTCGCGCTGCACTCGCCCCGTCTCCGGCTCTCCGTCGTGCTGCAGCTCATCCTGGGCCTCTCCAGAGCACAGGCTGGGAGACTTCTTTTCCAGCCTTTCACAAAACAGTGTGCCAAGACTGAAAGCAGCCTGTGACCGCATTGCAGCAAATCACCACTTCTTCGGTTTCACTTCATATCATTTCATTTTAACTGCTAACCCAGTGCAGCCAAACCCAAAAGGTTCTCAGAAAATCCTGAAGGTGGCATTAAAAATCACCGGCACTGGCATGCCTCAGAAGGAAGAGCCACTTTCAGGTTTGGGGCAGGAGGAGTCATTGCTTTTGTTTTTGTTTTTTAACAAATGACGATGCACACAGGGCTTATCAAGCTGCCATTGCTACTGGCCGCCAGGTTGTCCACACTCAGAAACTAGCCATGCAATGAGCTGATGACTCCCAGAGAGGAGTGGCCCACTTGGAGCATCTCTCTGACAGATGTCCCTGACAACAGAATGCTTTGGGGTTGAGCCTTCTGTCCCTATCATTGTACATTGAATTCGATTTTAAGAGCAGATTTCCTCTTCCCCTCCACCAGAGAGTACCGCGAGGCTCTCCACCTCACCACCAGCCAGCCTTGGAAAGCTGCTTCAGCATCCTTGTCCCTGGGCTCCCAGCCGCCCAGCAGCTGGAACACCCTGATCTAAGCAGCTCTGTGCGTCTGGGAACGGGATGGCAGAATCACTGAAACACTCCCCGACCTCGCCCTGGGCTGCTGGGGCTGTGACAGCCCAGGACAAAGCACTTGCACTGCCAGTGCCAATGAGGCCAGCCATGGGTGCCACTATCCAGGAAGCCATAATCAGGGCATTTGTCCAAATGGCTTCTGGGATTCCTTCCTTGCTGTGGCCAGGCCAAAAGACCATGACTCTGACTCAATTCAAAGGTATTCACCCTATGAAACCTTCCATGACCACCCCATCATCCCCGTAGCAGCAGAATTGGCTACCCCCTGTTTTGTGCCCTCCTGGTATTCAGGCTAGCTTCTTGTTGTAATCACACTGTGAGGGACTGGAGACCGACCTCTCAAAAGCCTGATCCCAAGAAACAGCCACACTCTCCACCATCAGGAAGCACACAGGTGGGACCCTACATGCTTGTGCAAAGCTTCTCGTTTGATGCCTTTCCCCAGCCAGAAGTCCCCTGTCATATCTTGGCCTGGTCTACCTGAAAGTAATACAGTCAGGCAGCATTTAACAATGTTTCAGTCAAGGATGGGCCACATATATGATTATAATACAGCTGAAAAATTCCAATTACCTAGTGATGTCCTAGCTGTTGTAACATAGTAATGCAATGCGTTTGTGGTGATGCTGGTGTAAACAAACCTATTTCACTGGCAGTATATACAATATTTTTACTGTACCTTTTTTATGTTTAGATACAAAAATAATTACCATTGTGCTGTAGTTGCCTACAGTATTCAGGGGAAAAAATTATATATAGGCTTGCAGCCTAAGAGCAATAAAGTATACCATATAGCCTAGATGTTATAGGATAAAGAATAATCAGCCTTCACATGGGTAAGAACTATGCCATCTAGGTTTGTGTAACTGCACTCTATGATGTTCACACAACAACAGAATCACCTAACAATGCATTTCTCAGAATGTACACCCATCATTAAGTGATGTCTGGCTATAGTGGAGAGAATAAGGAGGTATAGACGCAGAGGAGAAGTCTCTTATCTTTAACATTACCCTGTAGGGAGGGCCCAGACCTAGAAATTGATTGGGGTTGTCTTATATATGAGACACTCACTATGGCTTCGTCAGCCTCTGTTTCCTACTGCAGAATGGACGATGAAGTTTTCAACTCATCTCCTCAGCGTGTCTACCAACAAACATTTCTCAAAGCTTATTATGGACCGGCGCTGTGTGGGCACAAGAGGGAAGAGAGCAGAAACAGACAGGGTCTGTATTCACATTAAATTCCAGGGCAGATTGTAGGTGCAGTAGGAGACCAGGGGAGGGAGTGAAAACAGAAATGGAAAAATCTTCATGAAGCAGATGGGATTTAATGAGCCTTGAAGAATGAATAAAATGTGGGTAAATGGGCGCTGAAGGGAGAGAGAAGAGTATTCCAAGTGGGTTGAACAGCACGCACAGAGATAAGAATGAGTCCAATGTGTGCAAGGAACGGATTCACGGGCTTTGCCTTCGTTCTCACTCTCCTTGGTGCATTTTCTTCCAGGCAAGGAGGAGACTAGAGCTGTCTCTCCCTATCTTGTTCAATTTCCAATGGGGGAGGAGGGGGACAGTTCATCACAGAAGTCCCAGAAAACTGCAGAGTCATCAGGTGGGCCCAGATAGGGAAGGGAAAGAAGGACAAGCAGCCTTGGGTGGACAGCCTGGCCACACGGGCAGTGGACAGCAGACACCTCTGGGGAAGCATCTTTTTTATCATTTAATAAATCTTTATTGTTCAGATTATTAAATTGTCCCCCCCCCATAGCTCCCCTCTACCAGGTTCCTACCCCACCCTCTGCCCTTACCTCCTCCCCTCCCCCCACTGTTCTCATCCCATAAGCATCTTGATTCTGCTCCCAATAGGGTCAGGGCAGCTCTCGGTGTGCCTGGAGGGAGACACTCAGCAGCTTCAAGTTGTCTCCTCCGGCCAGATGGCACATTCGTGGCCCACCAAGGAGGATATTTATGGGCACATATTTTCATTTGCTGTCTTGTAGGTTTGAGGAGACGGTTAAAGACTCTGGTTGAAGCTAGAGCCCCCAGCCTTGCTGGGAGTCTTGCATTCACAATAATACAGCAGGGGTCACCAGATCTAGTAAGGATTCTGAACCTTCCAGCTCCACACTGGAGAAGAATTTTTTTTTAATCCAAGCAAGACTTTCTTGCAGTAAAAATGAGCTCCCCCCAGATGAATTCGCTCACACAAACCATTTCTCCTAGTTGAACATTATCAGCCTTTGGACCTTGGCTGAAACTGAGTCACTTTACCGTCAATTCACAAAATACAATTATCCGCTGTCTGGTTTTCTGATAGCAATTCTTTCGTAGGTGAAAAATGCAACTGTTGAGTCCACTGGTGAGAAACCTTGACACCAGAAAACAGAGGAGCCAGCAGCAGGCTGCTCATCAAACTCCAAACCTATTTTCCCAATGCCTCGGGAGTGAATGGAGAAATTTGCACTTTTGGGTGAACATTGGGAGATTAAACACTTAAATAACCATCATCGCCAACACAGGGGGGATGGGGGGAGAAAAGCAAAAGAAGGAAAGAAATGTGTGCCCGATGTCTAGTTGTTCAGCACAAATTTCTAAAACATCCTTGGGCTGCCACGGGGGATAGAGAGCCAAAGTCAAGAGGCTTGGAGAGATTTGCTGCCTTTCTTTCCTCCAAATAATATCAAAATCCATTAACCATCTCATTTCCTGGGTTTATGGGTGTGTAATTCCCGCTAACAAGACTGGGAATGCTGGGCCTCATCCTGTTGTGAGCAGAAAGGAAGAAATCCTCTCCCCAGGAGCCAAGTGTTCATTTGTGGGAAGTAAATTACCTCTTCTGCAGTGCAAAATGGTTGGGATCCTACAGTTTGGGCCTAGAAAACACCCCTCGGGAGCAATCCGATCAACCACATGTGATAAATTCCTTCTATTTTTAAACTGTCCTCTCTGGTGTGTCTGGGTGTGAGCCCAGGTGAAGAGAACTAGCCAAACTAAGTCAATCAAATTAATTCCTCCCTCTTTTTTGTAGGTTTCTTTCTAGGCAATATATTATTTTACACACACACACTCACACACTCACACACTCACACACTCACTACCTCTTGTCCTTGTTCCTCAGTCTCAACTCCTTTCTCCTTAGTCTCTCCATCCCCTCCTCTTCCAACCCCCCCCCCCCCCCCCCCGCAGACTGGTCCCTAACACCTTTTCCCCAGTCAATTCTCATATGACCACTTCTCCCTCATTTTCTCTCTTTCCTCCCATTCACCCTTCCAGAAATTGAGTCATGGTAAACAGAGAGCTCTGCCTTTTCCGTACAAATAAATAGGAAGAAAAATCCATCAGGAAAAAAAACAAAACAAAACAGGATCTCTGCTTAATGCACAGTTTAAATCTTCTAAAGGCTTAATGAAAATTTGGCACTCCTATGGCATGTGAAGCTTGCATCTCTGCATTACAAATCTGACATCAGCTCACAGATATAATGATTTTGGCTCTTTGCCTTTCTAAAAGGAGACAAAATGTTTGCAGTCATTATTGGCATCACTGTCTAACAAGAGAAAGGAAGACTCTAATTATGACTAGACAAATCACAAGCAAGATTCATTTCTCTGCAGTCCTGAGAAAACAATTCATTGGGGAAAATTAATGAGGGAAAGGGATAGACAAAAGAGAAATGTCTTCAATTTGCTGAATGTCCCGGACTGCAGGCTTCCTGACCATGTTAATGGCCCCAGACTTTTCTTGTCTCAGTGTCCCCTCTGCTACCTTGAGAGTTTCCCTGCTCACTCTATTGAGAGACACCTAAAAAGTGTTGTGAGCAAATAGAGGAACACTGAAATACTCTAGGAAAGGTCATGATTTACAGGACTCTGGAAGGAATCCCTTTTTTAGGTGAGTGGCCATATCCTCATATCTGGGCTTTATAAATTTTACTTCACCTGCACCAGGTTTTCTCCAAATAGGCTTCAACTGGTCACCTCTAAAGCCACATCCACATGAGCCAGTAAGCAGCCTTCTCAAAGTGGACCTCAGCCCAGCTAAATGCCCATTCCTCCACCTTCTCTAACTCCAGTTCTAATCTCTAGCCTCTCAGAAGCCCTACACTGTTACTACCTGGAGCCCTTCCCACTCCCCACAGTGGAGATCTGGGAATTGGGAGAGATTTGGGAGGAGAGAGTCATAGTAAAGACATAAACAAGAGGCACTACCCTGGCTTCAACCTGGGGAAGGACCAAAGGAAAGAAGGAAGCAGACATTTAACCCAATGGCCTGCCTCCTTCCAACTCCCAAAACTCTTTAGTCAATAGATGGAAAACAAAGAAATATATGGCTCTCATTCCAAAGGCCTGGGAGGGCCGGGCTTCCTGGTGATCTACAGGCTGCATTATAAATCTGGAACTTCCCGGGGTGGTCGTGAAGCTAAACATACAGCTACTGCTTATAAATCTGTAGATTAGCCAGACCTCTGACTACCTGCCTATTGTCATCTGAGGCACTGGCTAGATACCTTTATTAAAAACCCCAATGATGCCGAAACCAGTTTGGCTCAGTGGTAGAGCATTGATCTGCGGACTGAAGGGTCCCAGGTTCAATTCCGGTCAAGGGCATGTACATTGGTTGCGGGCACATCCCTGGTAGGGGGTGTGCAAGAGGCAGCTGGTCGATGTTTCTCTCTCATCGATGTATCTAGCTCTCTATCTCTCTCTCTTCCTCTCTGTATCAATAAAATATATATTTTTTAAAAAGGCTTTCCTCCTTATTAAAAAAATAATAATAATAATAATAAATAAAAACCCCAATGGCAATGCTACCATCCTCTGCACTGGCGTGGTCTGATGGGGTGTGAATGGAAGGTAACGTCCAAGGTCACCTGCAACCTCACATCTTCCCCGGTCCCTTCAGCCGAGTCTCACTCTGGCTAAAAGAGGCTTCAGGCTGAGTTCATCTGTCTGCGTTCTTGTTGCCAGTTGCCATGGATAATGAGCCATGGCTGTTTATTTACATAACTCCCATTTGCCTAGGGACCCATAAGCCTATTTATTCCAATAAGCAGACACTGTACACCTGTGTAAATGGAAAGAGAAAAATGCATGATGTTATTACTGAAGCAGACAGAATTTTCCTGTTAATAAACTTACATGTGACAGTAGTAGATTATAATCAATATTGGACTCGGTGTTTCAGAACTGTCTTCTATTTGAAAAATAATAAAGCCCTTATTAATTTGAAATGCCAAGGACCAGGAAAAAACGTCACCAGCTTAACCCGCTTTAGAGCAGCTAATATTTTTGTTCAAGGAACAGTGGGGCGTCGGGCAGCTGAGGGAAAACAGTTGCTTCCAATCAAGCATGATTTTGAATAACCAATATTGATTTAATGAGGTTTTACTCCATATCAGCATTTCAGCCAGCACTATTATAGCTGCACAACCTTCCAAGGTCAAGCCCAGAGGTTTACCCCTTACCTGAGGTGGAAAATAATGAAATCCATTTTCCCCTGGGGGAAAAAAAATACCTATAAATCACATTTTCCACACCTCACGTGGCTGCCTCAAATGGCCCCAGTATACAATATGTCTATCTGTCACTCCTTCAGCTGCCTCAAGGAGACTCCACCGGCTCTGGGGAAAGAGGCAGCAGGAGGAAAATGACAACCTGGGCATCAGACTGACAGTTCAAGCATGGGCTGTGCTGCAGCAAGGGTGGGGGTTTAGGGAACGATTCTCTCAGTATCTCCGGGTTGCTTTTTTCTCCCTGAGTAAAAATGAGCATGAACTGTGTGAGTCAGTCAGCCTAAAAATGGGAGCAGCCTCCGAATAGAAAGGTTATTGGCGAATGGATATCTCCATGCCGATCTTTATTTTTATAAATCAGGACTGTCCGCCGCAATCCACCACTTGGAACTATGTGTTCCCTCATGTTGTAATTAATGCCGATATGTAACACATTAAAAGCAATTGGTAGACTTCTCACAAAGATTATGAATCACCCATGGCACTCAGGGTCATTATATTAGAATTGAATCCACACGGCTATGGACATGTAAGGGACTCTGCACCCTAAGACAAGAGAGGGGGAAACAGATCTTAGATTCTGAGAGAATATTTCCCTAAACCCCCAACCTCAGTGCATGTAGCATAGTAGCACAGCCCATGCTCAAACCGTTAGTCTGATGCCCAAGTTGTTGCCAAATGCCCTCCACAATGGATTCAAACGCGGCCTGAGCCACACAGGGCATAAAATCCTTGCACCAGGTATGCCTAGATGAAACAAAGTTAATGTTTTGTGAAATAGGATCGCACAGATTGTTGCCCTATTTCAACTCTGGAAAGCTGCTCCCTTACAGTTGTGCAACATACTAATGGCCACTAGAGGGTGCAGCAGAGATTATCTGGGAGTTGCCCTCCTGGTGGTCTAAGATAGGAAGAGAGCCCTCCAGAAACCAGCTTGAAGGGGAGAGGCTCAAGGAGAGAAACAGCAACTGGGGCTCTACAGAGCTGTGGTGCCTGAGTACTGACATCTTGGAGGAAGGTGGAGGAAAGTCAGCATGGAAGCTCAGAAAGTAGAGATGGGGGCTGTAGCCAGTTTAAAATAATAATAATAGTATTAGTAATTACAGGCCTAAGGTTGCTGGTGAAGAGATTGCTATTGTTGCCTCAAAACAATGATTTTCTTACTTTTCCTGGTATGTTGGTAAAAATGTCAACACGTACAACTATGTGTGCATTTTTGTGAATTACCCTAGATTATCTATTATGGAGAACAGGCATTTTGGGGCCATAAATCCTAGGATATCTCCACCACACCATCTACCAACCAATTGCTATTTCTTGCTTGGCTCTAATTCTTCCTTGCCCTTCTCTCCAACAAAGCCCTCATTCCCATTTACCTTAGTCTCACCCATCACCCTTCCACTTTTTAAGCACTTGTTATGTGCTGGAGCTTAGATTACAATGGTGGGAGAAAGAAAAAACACAGTTCCTGACCTCAAGGAAATCACCATCTAACCCTCCTCCTGTACCCCCTTTCATTCAGTTTGTATGGGGGGACATATGTTAAGTATAATTTGGGAAAATATTTTGGGACCAGAGAGTGAAAAGTATTAAATCTCATGCCAAAAATTTTAGATTTCATCCCACTGACAATGCACAGCAATGAAGGATTTTAAGCAGGAGACTTGGATCTAGCAATGAATTTTGAAAAGATTTGGAGGCTAAAAATATGTTAAACTTTCTTAGTAATGCAATTAAAACACTGACATGGCATTTTAACCTATTGGATTGTTGTTATTTTATTTTTTTCCATCACCATTTATCCCCCCTAGACCTTCTTCCACCTCCACCCATCACCCATCCCACAATCACCCCACTGTTGTCTTGTCAATTAGTTCTTTCTCTTTTGGATTGTTGTTTTTTTCAACAGTTTGGGCAGGAGTTAAATTTGGCACAATCCTTGAGGTTACTTTCCCATATATATAAAACACACAAAATGCATCCCAGTTTGACCTGAGCATGCTACTAATCTAAATGAAAAATGAAAGAAGCTTAACAATCCAAAGTAGGGATGGGGAGGTAGTGAATGAAAGGATAGAAACTGAGAAGGGTTTATTCCAGAGTCAGAAGCATAAAACTTAGTAACCAATTATACTGGGAATGTAAGGAGAGGTATGACTCCATGGATTCCTGCTTAGGCAACTAGATCTATGTAGACACTTCCAATTATAACAATTAGGACAGAAAGAGGGATACATTTCAAGAGGAGATTAAAAGTTAACTGTTGAACTTTTGGGAGCACAGGGTGTGTAAGGGGAAATATCTGTGGGACACCCAGATGAAAGCCTAATTGGATAAAAAGAGCGCAGGAGAGGGAATTTGGAAAGCATTCGTGATATTTAAGAAGAGTGTTAAGTGGTGAAACTGAAAATAATATTGCAAAGACTAAAGTATGAAAGGCAAGTAAGGAAGCTGCAATAGAAAATAGTATATAGGATTGGGGTACTACCCTGAAGGAGAATAAAATCAAGGGAATTATTTGTTTGTTACCAAGAGTTTTCTGATGGAAGTACCTTAAGAAGGTTTTAAAACTGAGTGGGAGCAAACTAGTGGAGGGAACACTGAAAGGGGGAACAGTTTTAAGGAGGCAGGGGTAGAGTTGCCAGATTTAGCTAATAAAATTGCAAATACCTAGTTAAATTTAAATTTCAGGTAAACAGTGAATAATTTTTAAGCATAGGCATGCCCCATTGTAACATTGTGGACATACTTGTACTAAAAAAATGTGGTTCACTATTTATCTAAAATTCTAACTTCACTGGGTGCCCTGTATCTTGGGTAACTATGTTGAGGACAGGACCAGGCACCTGGGAAGAAGGGCAGGCTGGGAAAGGATGCAGGCCATGTCTGCTTTGACAGGGGAGAAGAGAAGAACCAGTGAAGAGAACATTATTTCGGAGGAGGACAGGAAGTAAGTTTAAGGAGCTCAGAAATCGTGCCCGCAGTTTCCCCAAAGATGGAGGTTTGGGTCATCTGCAAGAAAGTGGGAAGTCAGAGGATAACATGGGGACCTGATGGTGGCATTTAAAAGCTGGGGTCACCAACTGCACAGAATAGAAGGGAGAGCCAGCCAGAGAGAGGGCCTCCAAGAAGCACTGGGGGCACAGTGGCTTTGGAAATCATCGGCCTGTGCCAGACAGAGTAAAGTAATATGGGGCTCAGGGGAAGCCAAAGCCAGGTTATGCAGGACATTAAAGGCGACCTCACTGAGTTCACATTTCAGTCATGGAAACCCAAAGCAGGGAGAGGTTTTGTGGTTATTTAGGCACCCTCTGTCTACTTGTGGGGAAAATTAAAGTTGAACAAGAGTGGATGGTGAGATATCACTAAGGAGACTAGAATAATAGTTCAGGAAAGAGATGGGAGAAACCTGGGGGGGGGGGGGAGAGAGAGAGAGAGAGAGAGAGAGAGAGAGAGAGAGAGAGAGAGAGAGAGAGGAGGGAAGGGGAGGGGAGGAGAGGAAAGGGGAGGGGAGGAGAGGGAGAAGGGTAGGGAAGGGAGAAGGGAAAGGATGGGAAGGTGATGGGAGGGAGGGGGGAACTGAAGATAAAATAACCAGAATTCCTACTAATTGGATTTGGGGAAGTGATTAGGAAAAGAGAGAGACAAATGATAGATGTTCAAGATAATTGCCTAATTTCTAATACAAATAGGTAAAGGAAGAACACTGAGTTAAAGAAAGCAAATGGAGTAACATGTTTAGCAAAAGGGACCTTACACCAGCCTTCCTCCCTGCCCTCCACTGGGACAGTGAGAAGTAGAGATGGTGTGGCTTGTGGTATCTACCTATACTTTGAGTTTCTCCATCCTGAGCCTTTCACATTCACATTGAACTCGATCACAGTGCTATAGGATGTTATTATCCTTGTGTGGCAGTATAATATTTGAAATTATTCATTGGTTTTCTGTTTTTAACTGGATAGTTCAATTTTTTCACATTTTCACTGCTCCCAATTCAAGCAGCTAGACCAGTCAATACTCTTCATGTTAGGGGGCAGATAATACAGTGTAGAAAACAAACAAACAAACAAAAGATTATTCTCGCATTCCTTTCTAAAATCTCAATATTCTCACAAGACTCAAAAGGACCTTAGGCATAGGTTAAAAGCTTGAGTGGAGTAGAGTGAAGTTTAAGAGCAGAGCTTTCCCTGTAGACTAGAAAAACTTCTTTCTGGCCAGGGAGAGGGAAGACACAGAGAGGGTGACCGTGGATTTTGCTGGGCCCAGGGAGGGAGTCCCGCACCTATTGACCAGCAGAGCCCCCAAGAAATGGTGAGGCCTCCAGACAGAGTGTATAGTGAGTTGAGACAGGGGTGCCTTAGCAGCACAACAGAGGTTTTGATAACCCCTTGTTGCCTGGAAGCAGCAAGATTATTGCAAGGGTCCATGCATACCATAAAAGTAAAAGAGAACCCGGGACCTGATAGGTGTCCAGGGCGAAACAAAGGCCACCTCAGGGGCAAGCAGAGGTTGATGGATGACCAAGACCCAAATGGGCCAAAGGGCCCTGAGCTAATGTTTGTGGACAGATGATAACAAGGGCAAATGGACTCTCCCCATCTTCCAAGAAAAAAGGGAAAAGTGAAGAGGGTCCCTAATTTGTCTGTGATGAACTTACTGTCATCACAACAGAGTGGGGTCGTAGAATAGATATAAATTGTTTTTGAAATATTTTGAAAGTCATCTTTGTGCACAACTGAGTTGTAGACTGAGGTTTAAATCTGCTACTCACATTTTGTAAATGTAAAAACTCAGGCTGAGGAGTCACTGAGCAGTTCTACAAAGTTGAGGTGTGGTTGCTTCCAAAATCACCCAGGTCCATCTTGCTCCTAAGCCTACCTGCTTCCCACCACCACGATTCATTACTCGGGGAGAACAGTTTTCGCCTTCTGTCATCTCTCTCTCTTTTTTTTTCCCCCTTCAAAGTATTTACTTCATTACAGATTAGACTCAGGATATGCTGGGCGTTGTCAATGCTCACCACCAGTGGGGTGCTAGAGATACCAAGGGCTCAGAAGCCTCCCAAATCAGAAACATTCTCTCAACAATCAGTTACTTGGACATGGTGGCTGTCAGAATCACTAGACCAAGAAATGCTGTAAAAACAACAACTTGCAGTCGTAAAGCCCAACTAATGCTGCCAGAAGTCAAACTGAGATTTTTATGCTTCCATTAAAGCAAAGTATCAGCAATTCCTCAGGGAGCAGGAAACCAAGAGTTCAAAGGACACATTAGTAAGTTTCTCAATTAAATGCCAAGCAGCAATATAACTTTGTTTTAACACCCTCTTACTTAGTCATTTAATTTTTCTTGGAAAAAGAAAAGCAACCCCGGGGGTGTCGAAGCTAATGCCTCTCTAAGTAGACGGAGCTAATGCTTTCTCAGAGCAGCTACTAAGCAATATATCTGATTATGTCTATTTCTGAACAGGAAAATTGATCAATTAAGAGAAAAGGAGGTTTGCAGAGCCAAGTACCGAAAAGAAAAAGGAAAAAGCTGCCGGCAGTGCTCCTGCTGGGAGCTAATGGAAGTTCCTCAGAAGAAGCTGGATTCCAAACTGGAAGCCAGGAGGGCTGAGCTCACCTCAGTCAAGCCAGAGTGAGAGACCGTGTTGGGGGGAAATTGAACAAGTACGGTTTTTAACTCGTTTATGGAACTGATGAGTGAGCTCACAGTGGGCCCTGAGCCCTGCAGTCCACGTAAAACTGTCAGTCCTCGGAGGGCAAGAGATGATGGCTGTGTTATCTGGTCTGTATGGGCCAACCAGAGCACATCACAGAGCTGGATGCCATGTGCCCCTTAGGTACACAATATAGACTAAAGGACAGAGGGAAAGATGCACACGTTGACACGATAGTTCACAAAATTTCTCTCTCAGTTGTTCCTTTGGCCTTGAAATAATGAAGCAGTAAGACTTAGAGCTCATTGAAAACCACTCCAGCCCTGACCTCAAATAGTCAAATCATTAATTATCTCTTTCCTCAGGGGTGGTTCACACTCAAGGAAATATTTAATATTAGAGGCCCTGTGCATAAAATTCGTGCAGGGGGGAGAGGCTGTCCTTCAGCCCAGAGTGCACCCTCCAATCTGGGACCTCTTAAGGGATGTCCAACTGCCTGTTTAGGCCTGATCGGGCCTAAACGGGCAGTCAGACACCTTCTCACAATCCAGGACTGCTGGCTCCCAACTGCTCACCTGCCTACCTTTCTGATTACCCCTAACTACTGCTACCTGCCAGCCTGATCACCCCCTAACCACTCCCCTGCCAGCCTGACTACCTCTAACTGCCCTCCCCTGCAGGCCTGGATCCCCCTCTAACTGCCCTTCCCTGCAGGCCTGGTTGCCCCCAAATTCCCTCCTCTGCTGGTCTTGTCACCCCTAATTGCCCTCCCCTGCAGGTTTGATAGCTCCCAACTGCCCTCTCTTGTAGGCCTGGTCCCTCCCCTACTGCCCTCTCCTGATGGCCATCTTGTGATGGCCATCTTGTGTCCACATGGGGACAGCCATCTTGTATGTTGGAATGATAGTCCATTTGCATATTATTCTTTTATTAGATAGGATAGAGGCCTGGTGCATGGGTGGGGGTCAGTTGGTTTGCCTTGAAGGGTGTATGGGATCAGGATAGGAGTTTCCTTGGGGCATGGGACGGCCTGGGTGAGGGGCCTGTGGTGGTTTGCAGGCCAGCCATGTCCCCCAGCCACCCAAGCGGAGGCCCTGGTATCTGGAATTTATTTATCTTCTGTAATTGAAACTTTGTAACCTTGAGCAGAGGCCAGGGCAAGCCAAGGTGGGCAGAAAGCTTGTGCAAGAATAGGCCTTGCTTCCCCTGGCTGTCAGCACTGGCTTCCCTTTGGCACCCGGGACCCTGGCTTCCCTTGAGCCCCGGCTTTGTCTGGAAGTACAGAAGGATGTCTGGAAGGATATGCATTATTACATCTAATTAGCATATTATACTTTCATTATTATAGATAGATTCGATATCTGAATTTCTCCTATATGAAGAATGATAAAACTGGGTTAACTTTTAAGAACCTGGCCCCCCGTTTCTCTCCTCTTTCTCAAAAAGGCAAAGCTGGCTCCCCCTTCGGAACACTTGTTTTTATTGTTTTAGAAAGTTAATATGTACTAAACCCCAGAGAGTGGGAGGTGCCCTCCCAAACTCTAAGTTCGAAGCCGTCCTGCCCCTCAGGGAACTCATACACCAAGCCCTCTGGCCCCATAAAAGGGTCACGATATAGGCCTAACATCTGCTGCGAATGACCCACAAATTCCTTTAACTTCTCCAATGGAAATTTGAAAATTAGCACCAATCATGACATGGGACTTAGCAATTGCAAATGACACAGGTTCATACAAGGGCATTTTCCCTTTTAAATGAATTTGTGGGAAAAGGCCTCCCTAGAGTCGGGACTGGACTCCCATCACTGAGTCCCATTGAGGCCTGGTCTGAATGGGCTGCCCACCCCCGCTGACCCCCGCCCCTCTCCCAGCATCTGACTTCAGCTCAACAGTTTGTGGTACCATATGGCAAAGGTCAAGGTCAGACGAATAAAAACATTTCATTGAGCCAAAGAATGGTTAACAAATGCGTGAATGTAAATTCTAACACATTGTAAAACTGTGGCAAACCAGGCTGCAAAGAGACTTGAGTTACAGCAGGAAATCTGTTTTTCAGCTCCACCCCGGCCCTTCCAGTTCATTACAGGCATTGTGGAGAGAAAATGGGGTTTTGTGTCCTCTCTTGGCAATCTGCACCCTGCTCTTCTGCCAGATTTCTAATGACTTTTCAATGATGATTTAAGAGATTTTGTGCCTGCGAGTTGTAAATGATTTCAGCTCCACTCTGGTCTCCCTCCACCCTCCGCCGAGATGCATACACGTACGCCGTCCCCCATCAGCAGGACCTCCATCCGCCACTTCTGTCCTAGTCTCACTCATGGCTCACAATGCTCTCTGAGGTCACTGGGTCAATCTGGTGGCAAGAGAGCTGCTCCCCACACACACCCAGGGCTCAATGCTTTACACTATAATTGGACTCATGGCAACATAGTTGGTGGCATGGCCACACCCACCACGCAAAATGAAACTCTCCATATCCCCAGGCAGGACTTCAAATTGAAAACCAACTCTTAAACTCTTCAAGACAGCAGCTATCACTCAACATTCACACAAACACACACACACACACACACACACACACACACACACACACCACATTACACATGCACACGCACTCAATACAGAAGTCCCTGTTGTAATGTTCTGAATGCCTCTGCCCTCTCCTTAGAGGGCCAGAGTGTGAAACTGTAGAGTTCTGAGAGAGTCCTAGGGGAGATGCAGGTTTGGGCAATTGGAGTGCTGGGATCACTCTGAAGCTTACTCAGAAATCTCTTCCTCCACCAGATATCCACTATTGCCCCCCTCCCAGCCCCATCCTTCACCACTTACTGTTAAGTAGCAGGGCCATCTCTAGCCTACATAGGACTTACATGCAAATTACAAAGAACATCTTTCCCCAAGCCCAGCCTGCCCACTCTCACTGCATACCAAGGTACATGGCTTGGCAAACTGCACAAACAGGGCTTCAGTCCCTACCCACTCCTTGGCCTGAACCCACTACAGGACTCCATGACCACAGGTACCCTATGCAGTACACTCCCCCTTCTCTGCCACTTCCTTCTCTTCTCAATAAATTATTTTCCCTTGTGCTAGACTGCCTATTCCCCACCCCCAAAAGACTGTAACACTCAGATGAGCCCTAGCTTCTAAGTCTCCTGGATGTATGGGGCTGATGGAGACCACAGTGCATTGCTAAGACTTCATTCGGGCATCAGGCTGACCTGGAGTCACTGGTTCCTAATAGGAAGCCCACAGTCCATATTATATTTCATATAATATCTGAACAAGGGAATTCAACCCTTGATTTTTCTACCCAAAAGTATGAATGATAAAAAAATCACCATTTTTTTTCATTTTTCTCTTCTATATGTGACATGCTCACACCTGTCATTTTTCTTCTGAGCACACACATCCTGTCACCCACCAGTGACAGTTCTCTATGTCCCAAGGGCCTGCTATGTAACAGTGCATTTACTGATGAATTAAAATAATGGAAGATGGAGAGATAATCAGTAAGTACCACGTGCCCTGTGTTTACAGCAGCCTACTGGCATGTGTCCGTTCTTTGTTGAGCTTAATCCTTTTCCTCCCACTAACTCAGTTCATGTTCTTAGATTAGGTACTTCTTCCATATTCAGTTTCCTCTTCTAAAAATTGAAGAAGTGAACAGGATTTTTAAGGTCAAATTTCATTCTAAAACTTTTCTACTCAATGATCCAAAAGTACTCTTAAACATCATACAAATAGCATATATTCTTGTAAATATAAGGTATGAAAAAGAATATATTGCGAACATCCAACATCAAAAGTAAAATAAGTGCAATCATTCCACTGAGGAAAATAACTCACTCTTTCGTGTGGTGGGGAAGGATGTGATAATGAATAGATTTGATGATATCAAGATCAAGGTTCCTTTGCCCCAGTCCTCTGCTTTCCCTCACTCAGCAAGCCCTGGTTTCCAGGCAAACCATGACAATTACTAAAAGACACTTGGCTTTCTTTCTGTTAAACACACACACACACACACACACACACACACACACACACACACACACGAGAATTGGAGCAATTGAAATTGATTGATTTCTTTCCTTGGGAAACTTCAAATTCTCTTACATTTTCTGGAAGTGAAAAAAAGGGGAAGGGGGACAAATCCCATAAACATCTAATGAAAATAGCAAAGTTGACTCTTCCACCCTGGAGCCTTTAAGATGAATTATTTGACGGGGCATTTATTTCAGGAATTTCTGGAGACCCTGGCATATCTTGTGAACCTCCCACAGGTCACTTGAAACTGGTAAAGAAAAACATAATAATCCTAGGCTTCTGAGGTTGCCAGTGACAAGATACACAATCAGAGATGGGTGTGGTACAAGTGGAGGTTAGAGAGAAAGAGAAGAGGGACGCAGTTCACAAAGCTGCA
This sequence comes from Vespertilio murinus, assembly GCA_963924515.1. Classification (NCBI taxonomy): domain Eukaryota; kingdom Metazoa; phylum Chordata; class Mammalia; order Chiroptera; family Vespertilionidae; genus Vespertilio; species Vespertilio murinus. The sequence goes on from OZ004707.1 coordinate 74,948,147, forward strand.
TTTGGGGTGCAAACTACCTATAAGAAAGCTTGTGAAATGACTTTCTCATTGCATTAATGATATTTGAATAGAAATTGAAACTTTTCATCCCTTCAACGAGCAGCTTGGGACCTTTCTCTGCCTTCTGGGTTTCTCCCTGACCCACCTCCTCGTCCCCCCCAAATGATTGATATCTGAGGAGTGAGTGCTGTGACAGTCTCTTTCTTTACTTTTTTAGGCCCCTTTTCTTCCTTTCTTCCCCACAAGGGAGAAAAATAGGCAAAGGGCAATGGGAGGGGGTGACTATTCTTTCAATTTCAAGCCACGGAAAGAAAGCTTTCTCAGCAGGGAGTGGGGGATTGAAGTGTCAGTCAAGAGCACTTTGGAAGTGTTTGCCTTGGCCTCCGGGGTCCACTGATCCCAGCACTTCATTCCCTTCTCATGCCATGGCCAAGCCCCAAGGTCTATCTGGCTCTCCTCCCCTGCCTTGCACTGGCTACCTGCTCCTTCCCAGCCCTCCACTCCAGCAGAAAGAGAAATAGGCAGGGCCACAAAGGAGGAAGGACCAGGAGAAGTCAGACACTTCGCTGGGGGCCAGGCAGGCCTGGAGGTGCTCTGATGGCCTGCAGGGACCTTCACAGAGAGCCATGACCTGGGCACCAGCTGTCTGGCCACAGCTCCAGGAGGATGCACTAATGTTATTGCAGCCTGCAATTAAAATGCAGGCCTGCTATAAAAAGAACACTGCATCTAAAGTTTTGATAGATATGCATTAAGGATCCCCATACATGAATAAATTCATAATGGCCAAACGACACATTTATGCCATGTACTTAGTTATGCCTTAGCTAACGCCATGACTCTAATTTATTTGCTGGTAAACACCATCCCTGCTGATGCGCTCTGCTGAGTAAACTTCTGTCAAATACCTATTCAATAAACAAACAATGTGACACATAAATAACTAAGCCCATTGTGGGGAATAGCAGTGTATTTCACCTTCCTGGTGACAGCCCGAGTTGCCGGTGCTCAGTGCTTGTCCCCTGTGTTGCTCTGTGGAAGCATCTCCTGAGAGATACCAGGCCTCTCTCCTCCGCCCCCCAAACTTTTACAACCTAACCTAACTTTTAGGTCATTGTCTTCATTTTCACTGACTCTATTTATCCCTCCAGCCTGACTTCTTTCAGGTTTAGGGGCTCCAAGAACACACTCACCACTGAATTTAAGACATCCTCACCCCTAGGACCCAATGCACCATTGGCAGACAGCTTCTCAGTTGCCAATACCTACCAGCCAAGCTAGTGTTCACAGCAACCAATCACGGAGCACTTGCTATGGGTCAGGGGCTTAAGATACGCCATTTCCATGCCTTGAGATAATGTTGTGAATATCAGTGGCTCCATTGTGTTGATGAGAAGACTGGGCATTAAAAAGCTAAGCGTCTTGCTCAAAGTTATGCAGCAGGGTGGTGGCAGAGGCAGGACTTGAAACCCAGGTCTGTCTGTCTGTCTGTCTCCAAAGCCCCTGTGCTTTACAGCACATTATGCTTTCTCTATCAGAACTCAGTGGTGAATAATAATAATTAATGGAGGCCTTTCCACATTTATGCAACTTTTAAGTGCTTTCTGTGTAATTATCCATTTAATTAATGAGGTAGTTATATCTCCATCCTACAGGTGAGAATAAAAGCAGAAAGCTCATGTGATTTCCCTTGCCCAGAGTCCCACAGTTGGTTAATGGTGATGCCAAAATTTGAACCCACACAGTCTGCTCCAGGGCCCATACTCCAGGACAATCTTTTGCTTGCCCTGAAGGCTACTGATCAGAAGAATCAAGTAGCTTCATCCAGAATTGAGAATTAGGACCCAGGAGAAAGATGGAAAGAGGAGAGAGAGGTACACACAGATGTGGGAAAGCACTCCTAGACATAAAGAAATGGTCTTGGAACCTTCTTGGAATTTCATCTCTCCACCTACCAGCTCTTCTCCACATAATCTCTTGCTTCTTACCTTTTCTTTTTCCTGCTCCCTGGAGTTGGGCCAAATTTCACAGGTTAAAGGTTCACCCTTCCATCAGATACCAGTCACAAGCTCCAGGATTCTCACTTCTCATCAGCTGGCTACAAATTTCGGGATTCCCACTACTCCCTCGGGTTCAATGATTTGAATTCGGGTAAGTGTTGTTCTAGTTATAGTTTTATTACAGTTTTATTAGCAAAAAGATATAAGTTAAAACCAAGCAATCCAATCTTCAGTATTCAGAGGTTTTACTGGGGTTTTGTTATGGAGGCACTGATTAATTGAATTATTGGCCACATGATTGAACTCAATCCCCAGCTCCCTTCTTTTTTCAGAGGTTGGGCTGTTATCACTGGCTCAAAGCTCCAACCTTTTTATCATATCGTTGGTCTCTCTGGCATGGCAGCCCACAACCTGCATTATCTCATCACTAAAAACTATCAGGTGTGGTCCAAGGGGCCTATCATAAGCAATGAAAATACTCCTATCACTTGGAAAATTCCAATGGTTTAGAGACAACCTCCAAGAAACCAGGGATAGAGACCAGCCAAATTCTTTATTACACACCTATAATGCAGATTGGTGAGCAAAAGATAACTCTCCATAAGTCATGTGATCACATGCTAATAATAGAGCCAAAGTGAGAATCCCCATTGATTCAATTTGATAACTACCAAAGGGTCAATCCAATACTTTAGGCCATCTTCACTATATTAGAAGGAACATACAGCAAACCAATCAGTTTCTCAAATTCTAATGTGCTTTAATCCAGTTACCTGTGGTGTACACACTGTTGCTTTGTAAACCTGAGAGATTCTAACCATTAATCTTTGCTTATGAACTCTTCCCAACTTCTCAAGGGTGGAAATCAGAGGAAAGGGGAGTTGGAAGGAATATGTGAAGATAAGTAGTCCAACACTCTCCTTTTACAGCTAGGGAAAACGAGGACAAATGGCTTTAGGAGTCCAGCCAGCAAGCAAACTGTGATGCTGAGTAATTCTTCTGCATTTGAAATGCGTTCCTCAGAGTTTCCTCTCCAGCTCCCACCCTTGAGAAAGCCAATATTTCACAGCGGGCGAACAGATTTTTAAAATGCAGCAAATCAGGTGCCTCTTTGATCCCCAGTTTCCTGGCCATTAAAGTGAGGGAACCCACTGGGGGGCTGCTAAACTCAGGTGTACCTGCCTCATAGTAGATAGGTAACATGACTGAGTTAAGAGGCAGGTGTGAAATAACACACAGGGGTGGGGCTGGGGAGAAATGAAAAACACACTTTACTGTTCAAGGTCTTCACTTTTGAACTTGAGAAATAAACCCAAATCCTTTGATAAAGGTTTGTAATCCAACCTCAATGACCCCTCAGGTCCCACCCAGCTCTCTGATTCTGTTGTTCTATGTTTCCCTGAGCACATTTTTTGTCAGATTGCTTTCCTCTATGACAGGCAGTTATGCTCATGGAATTAAGTGAATGGGGAGACTTGACAGGGAGAAAGAAGGGAAGTGTTAGCCCGAGGAAGGAGTCTTGGCCGGGCAGTGGTAGGAACATGAACAGCAGAACAAGAGGAGGGCACCGGGGGAGCAGCAAAGACACCATCGCTAAATGTCACAGGGTTGCCAGGTCGTCACTAACCAGATAACCCATACAAACTAGGGTCCCTGAAGGAACGTCACTTCTACAGAGAACAAAGCCCCCAGAACTGTGCTTGGCACAGCCTGCACAGCAGCGTGCCGCAGCCCCCAGGGACCTGGCCCTTCACAAAAAGTGCCCAGCCCTTCAAACCCCAGAAGAAATGCTCGGCTGCTCCTGGAATGAATGCAACCATTAATCCAGTTTTCCTGCTTCCTAAACCACCACGTTTTCTTTCTGCTCAACCTCTCTGCCTCGCAGGCATTTTGACACGTGGGCCACTCTAGCAAGAAAAGGTCAGGAGAAAAGGAGGGCTCACTTCCTTACACAAACACACACACACACACAACACACACACACACACACACACACACACACACACACACCCTCCTGAATAAGCTCAGCGTGGAAGATAAGAGATCATATCCCTAGTATACGCAGCCCAGCCAGCTCAGTAAGACAGAGAAGTACTCTGCAGGAGTATGACCTCTTATCTCCCTCTGAGGTGGGAGACATAGACATCCTTGAACCATCCTGGGGCCTGCTTTGCATAAGTTCCCATCTCTTGGCCCAGCTTCTGTCCCTTCTCCAAGATCTGCCACCATCTCGGGAACACGGTGTCCTCAGCAGTCTGCTCCCGGGCCCTTGAGCCCTGATGGTTTCTCCCCAGAGCCAGCGCTGGAAGGAGAACAACCTTGTGAGGAGTCACGCCTTCCTCCCGCCGAGAGGGAGCAGGGCTTCTCCCTCCGCGGCTGCCAACACTCCTTATGTTATTGTGCGCTGAGGCCCCCAAGACAGCTCAAGCAGAAGTGAATTAATAATTGCTGGCAACAGAGCTCCTGCAGCAACCAGCTCCTCCCCTCGGGGGACTGACTGTTCGCCCTTTTTCAGAGAGTCCTCCGCCACTGCTTTGCAAACTTGCTTCTGTGGGAACAAAAAGCTTCCAATGATTGTGTATTCTTAGAGCCCTCTCACTTTCGGAAGAGCTCAGGGCGGGGTGGCGGGACACGGGCCTTCTTGGCTGGCTGGGCCACCAGCCGGGAGGTTAACCTGAGCAGGTCAGGTTTCCTCTGTGCCTGGCTTCCTTATCTGGCCATTTCTAGGTTGACCATTCCAAGATATTACGAGCCGTGACCCTTCTCCATTCCTGTCCTGACTACTGTCACTGAAGCCAGCCATCCTCCTGCATCTGGGCTCTCGTGGGGGCGAGGTCGTTGTTCCTGGGCTGACCTGGGGACAGAGAGACCAATGAATAGCCTCATCTCAGCCCTCCCTTCCTCACCTCCTTGTTTGTCCCACGTGGCAGGCCCTTTATCTCTACCCTCCACCTGGTCCTTTCTCTTTGAGATATGTTTGGGACTCGTGCTAAGCCCTTGCTCTTTCCAGTGCCTTACACAAGAAAAAGATTTTGGTGCCTACCTATTTAGTTCTATAAATAATTCGAAATTTTGCATTTTGGAAAGTGACAGAAATATATGCTAGAATCCTAATCTTTTTTTAAAAAGAGCTTCTGGTGCCACTTTAAGCAGTTCATCAAGGCTGCATCTCTCATCACCACCCACCACCACCACCACACCAAATAAAAATAATAATAATTAAAATAAAAAAGGGTTGCATCGCTCGTCCAGCTCACTGACGCTGCCGGTTGGGTGGGTGGTGTCCCCTAGGCTCACTTGAAAGCATGTCTGAGCAGTTCAGCTCCTGGGCCCCTCAGCACAGCGGCTTGGACCAAGTGTAGACACCTGATCAGCTGAGCTGCTCAGAATCCTGAGAGAGAAAAATGTAAAAAACTAGAGGCTGACACAGTTAGGAGCTGGAACCATAAGGCTGGGGTCAGAATCCTTGCAGTGTGATGGCAGCCCAGGGTGAGCCAGGTTACAAAGGCTCATAGAGGAAGCCAGGCTAGTGAGGAGAGAGCAGATGTGCAGACAAGAGACCATGTGGCTCCAGAGAGAGAGGCTGTCACTGCTGACAGCTTGTAGGATTCCCAGTTCCAAAGACTTGGAGATTCAGCTGCAGTCCTGCTCTCAAATGCCGTGAGATTCCCATGAAGGCTGACAGCTAATCCCCTGTCCCTATTTTGCTACCCAAAGTGTGGCCTGTGGACAGCAGCCCAGCATCGCCTGGGAATCTGTTGGAAATGCAGATTCTCTTGCCCTCCCCCAGATCTACTGCATCTGAATCTGCATTAAAAAGATCATCGGTGATTCCTGTGCACATGAGGTTTTCTTCCTGTTTAGACACCCTGCTTGTTGGCCCCATATCCTAACCAGGCCAGGGGCGTCACCCAGAGTCCCTGCTGCGGCTTTCCTGCTACAGCCTCGCAGCCCTGGCATCACATCAGCCATGTAGCCCAGTGTCTGGGCCCTGACACCTGACAAATCCAGCAACAAGTAAATTAATCATTGCCAGCAACTGAGCCCTTGCAGCCAACCAGCTGCTTCTCTTGGGAAGACAGTCTGCCCTTCCTCACAGAGCCTGCCACAGCTGTCTGCTAGTCTGACTCCCTGTGCTGCCCGCGTCCCATCACCGAGCTCCACGCTGCTGGGGAATCTCCCATTACAACTCGGGCTATGGATCTCAACTGCCCTTGGCTTGCTCAGCTGCCACCTCTAGAACTAGCTTTTGTGCCCATACCAGTTTTCCCAGCCTCTCTGGCAAAGTGTCCCCATCCTTGTCAACCTACAGAAGTCTTGGGGCTTGGCTGCCAGAGGCCTGACCCAGTAACAGATGCAGGACCAGAGACCTCAGCAGGTAAAATCCACAAGCCCCTAACTGGCACCCAACAATCAAGGACACCAGCCTCCAACTTCTCTGTCAGCATCAGAGGTTCCCGGAGGGAGTGTGTAAGGACTCTGACTGACATGAACACTCCTTCGGGCAAAAACAGAGGAACACCATGCCACAAAATCATGCCCATGTAGTTCTTCCAAGTGTCAGACTGTTCAATGGGTAGGTCTCCATATTGTCTGGTTGGGTCAACAGGCTTAAGGAAGGAAGCTCCACAGTCCTGATGTTCCAGCTGGCCCAGAAACATATACATCCAAACACAGGGAGGAGTCTTCACTAAAAATAAAAAATAAAATCATAATTGTCTACCAGTCTTATGGCTTTTTGACTGAGCAAAGTTTTCCTGGGTCTTCTCTACTTGGAGCCTCACAAGAGCCCCAAGTCACTCTAATGGTGGATTGCGTGGGCATGATCATTCTCCAAATAGAAAACAAGTTTCAGGGAAGGAAGTGGTTTACCCAAGGTCACACGGATCATGATGGAGCTGGTGCTCAGATGAAGGTTTCCTGACCCTGGTCTAGTGCTCTAGTGCCCCAGTCAGATCTATTTCTTGAAAGAATTGTCTTTTCTTATGCTAGGTCTAATTTCCCACCTCTCACTCCCTTCTCAACACATTCCAGTCACCTTCCCTATCTTGCCACAAAAACGGTTCTGTTACCAATGACCTCTGTTGTAGGCTGAATTGTGTTCCTCCTAAAGATATATTCAAGTTCTAATCTCTAGCCCTTATGGATGTGAACTTATTTAGAAATAGAGTAATTGCAGATGCAATCAGTTTATATGAGGCCATACTAAATTAGGGTAGGCCTACCTAATATGACTAGTGTGGAGGTACACAGGGGTGAAGGCCAGGTGGAGATGGTGGAAATTAAGGCAGAGATTGGAATAATGTATCTACAAGCCACGGAACACTAAAGATTGCTGTCAACTCTGAGAAACTAAGGATAGAAAAGGAAAGTTCCTCCCCCAGAACTTTCTGAGAGAGCATAGTCCAGCTGACACCTTGATTTCAGACTCCTGGCCTCCAGAACTGTGAAACAATGAACTTTTGATTTCAGTCACTCCGTTTGAGGCAATTTATTATGGTAGGCCTAGAAAATTAATACAATATCCACATTGGTGAATACCAAGGACAGTTTTCATTCCTCATATTATTAGACATCCAAGATATCCCAGAAGAACCCAGTGTTAATAACTCTGCCCCTCCTACAAACAGATTCTCTTCTGGGTACTGTGCCCTCACAGTCTCCTGGTTTCCATTCTCTGGCCACTCCTTCTCAGTCACCTTAACAGGCCTCCTTTCTCTCTCTGGCTATTACACGCTGGCATTCATTACGGATGGGTCAGTCCTAGGTCCTTTTATTTTCTTATTCTCTGCTCTCTTACTAGGCAATTGCATCCAGGCCACCACTTCATTCACTACCTACTTACCAGTAACTCCAAGAAGCAGACAGGGTCCAGCCCTCCCCTTTGGGCACCACAAGTTCTTTTCCAACAGTCTATCTTATTCTCTCATCAAACTTAATGCACCAAAAGTGGAACTCCTTATCTTCCCATTCATCCAACTGCGAGGAAAGATGACAAACCCAGGAGTTGTCCTTAACATCTTCTTTCTCACCCTCTGTCCAATCTCTTACCAGGTCCTGATTTATTTAAAATATATATATATATATATATATATATATATATATATATCCTCCCTTTACAATCAAGCCATTTCTTACATCACCACAGCCACCATGCTAGTCTGAGTCTTGGCATCTTGTACCCGAACCACCGTGATGGCTGCCTCCCTTAGCTCTCACCTGTCTCCTTTTGCTCCTCTGTAGCCATTCGCCATTCAGCAGCCATAGCAGTCTCAAAACACAAATCGTATCATACCTCTGCTCTGCTTCACCTCTTCAATATTGTCTCCCAGGGTCTCATATAAAGAACAAAATCCTTAAAAGGAACTCTAAGACTCTGAAGCACACTGCCCCTTATCAATTCGGGGAAGTGACTTAACTTCTCTCTTTCTCAGTTTCCTCTTCTGTAAAATGAAAGAGCGCACCTTATGAGACATACTTAATGAAACAGTCAATGAATTCATACATATGTAGTCCTTAGAATGGTGCCTGGAACATAATAAACCTCAAGAAAAAAATCATTTGATATTATCAATATTATTATTATTATCAACATTTCTACCTTACACTGCCTCCCTGCTTACTCTCCCCACTGAGACATGCTGGCCGTCTTTACTATCCTTGACAATGTTTTACTATCCTGGACCTGCCACTTGGCCTTAGCACATATTTAGCATGTACCTGTCAGACCTTCTACCTCATTGCCAAGTTACCTCCCACTCAACTTGCAGATTTCAGCTGAAGTGTCACCTCTTCCGAGAAGCCTTCCAGACCAGAATTAGACTTCCCATCATCACATGTTCTCTTTGTTACATTTACCACTCTTGTGATTTATACTTGTCTTTGAGGGATTACTTTATTAACATACGCCCTGTTGACTAAGCCTCATGTCTAGTTTTCTTATCCCCAATGCCTTGCACAGTGACCCATATCAACCCTCAAAGAATACTTGCTGCACATATAGGTGAACACTCTGTCCATCCAGCTAACAACCTCTAGCCAATCCCCTAAATCCCCCTCAGGTCCATGGTGCTATAATTACCACCAAGATAAGTAGAAAGAGCCACTCAGGTGGAGTGAGCAACCCTGCTCTGTTCCAAGCAACAGGGAAGTAAATGTTCTCAGTTCTGTTCTGTCTCTCTGGGCAACCCATTCTAGAGGCATTAAAACCATCTATCATGCTGTTTATCACAACACATCCAGATGCTCTGAGCAATAAAGCCATTCACAATACACAGGCATCCTATTTCGGGAAAATGCTCCCAGTCGAGCCTTCCCAGGGGATCTTTCAGAAGAGGAGAGACACCCATCTGTCTGGAAAGGGGCCTGCTGTCTGCAGAGCTCCCTCCCAGCGCAGTGGCATATGTCGTGGGACCTGCCTTCGGAGCCTGCAGGTAGCAGACCCTGAAGTGAAGCCTTGTCCAATCAAGCTGACAGCAAGTTCTGCATTTGTTCAGGGTATTAGAAAATGCCAGGCTTGAGTTGATTTTCAAGGAGAGTCTCCTGTTCAAAATAAAGTGGGTTTTGTAGGGTTTTTTTTCTTCTGCAGTCAAATAAAATCAAACTTTGCAGAAAAGGTTTCTGCTGGGAACAAAATAAAAGTCCAGAAAGAAAAGAGGCTTCAGCCTCCTGGCTCAATGAGCCAAACCTAACAAGATGAAGTGCAATAGAAATTACTTTAAGGTTCTCCACTTGGGTCCAGAAAGCCAGCTGATAGCAATGCACGGTGATGGGGATGAGCTGGCAACAGCCAGTGTGACAAAGATTGGAGGTTTTAGTTGACTCTCTGCTCAATAGGAGTCATCAGTGGAATGTGCTGCCCAGAGCTTAGCAGCATTAATGGAAAGATAGGACCTAGTTAGACAGAATGACTGTCAGACTCTCTCTCTGTTCTGGTCATAGCGCACCCAAATGCTGCTCTCGGTACAGAGCACAGAACATAATTTTTACAGAATATGGTCAAGCTGAACAGCATTGCTGGGGCAATTTCCAAGAAAATTCACAAAACAGATCACAGTGCAGGGGTCAAGGAACCAGGGCCATTTGGCCTAAAGAGCCCATGCCAAGAAGGAACAAGTTAGTACAGGGGTGGGCAAACTTTTTGACTCGAGGGCCACAATGGGTTCTTAAACTGGACTGGAGGGCCGGAACAAAAGCATGGATGGAGTGTTTGTGTGAACTAATATAAATTCAAAGTAAACATCATTACATAAAAGGGTATGGACCGCTCTTTCGGCTCCTTGAGGGCCTGATAGAACAGCCAAACGGGCCGGATCTGGCCCGAGGGCCGTAGTTTGCCCACGCCTGAGCTAGCAGCATTCAAACACTTTTGACATGTGGGGAAGAAATTAGACATTCTGTGCAGCCCCAAGTGATTCCCCTAGACCCAGAGGGGAAATATAGAGTGAAGCAGATTTGGCTCAACATGTCAGTGTTGGCGCTGTTTTCTCTTTTCTTATTTAAATTTCATGACTAACACATGTACATTCTCAAAGAAAAATCCAAGCAATACAGATATATTGCAAACCTGTATTTCACTGCCCCTTTCATGAGATACCATATTTAAGTTTAGTATGCACCCTGTCAAGCCCTTTGGAAATGCACACACCCACACATGCACATGCACACACACCCCACAGTTCAAGTTTGGGATTCTACCATTATCACTGAGACTATACTTTACTCATTGGGGAAGGTGTGTAGGCCTCAGAATTATGGGAGGTGGGGGTTGAGGGGCTGCCTCCAGAGGGAGTGACACCCCCTCCCCTAGAGATGTTCAGAGTTCTTATAGAGGGAACTCAAGCTTTCGCTAGAGTCTTAATTCTTTCAAACATTAGCTTGAAGAAAACACACAGAGGATAAATCCAGATAACCTGACAAAGTAGGTTGTGGGGCCATGAATCTGCATTTTCCACAAGCACCCCAGTTCACTCTAACACAAATGGCCAATGGGCCACACACTAGAAAATACAGGAACAGATTATTAGACCACTTGACCTTGGGACCCTCAACTTGGACGGATCAAATTCGAAAACCCTTCTCCTAAGGAACAGTCTGCAGTATGGAGACTACCACGATGTCCCTTTATCTAACTTGCTAACTCTCTATGCCTGACTTTCCCAGGTCCCCCACACCCAGGGCTATGTTGTCACCTCATTCTGGAAAGTTAATTGATTCTTCCAGAGGGCTCAGCATGGAGTAAACACCTAGCCCTTAAAGCAGAGTGAAGAGTCCACCACATTGGATCTGTAGTCCCCCACCCCCACCCCAGGGCCTGTTTTGAGAAAGGCAGGACCCTGCCCTGACCCAGGTGCCTTGAGAACAGCAGAGCAAACTGGCACCCAATGGAGGGCAGGGCCCCCAGGAGGCATCCATCATCTCATGTGCCTTTCGGTTCTCCACAAACCCTGGAAGTGGAGTTTGGACATGTGTTGGAGAGTCTTAACAGTCATAATGATTGGGGACAATACTATCATTCAGTAAATGAGACCAGGGATATTAAACACCCTGGAATTTGAGAGAGAGAACCGCACAAAGAAAAAGTGTTTCATGGCCCAAAGTATCAAAATGACTCAACCCTCCTCCCCACACACACATACCCATGCACGCCACCCTCTAATGTCAATGTGAGCTGTAGCCCTTGATTTTTGTCTCCTGCTCTAAGATAATAAGGGTCCCGAGGATATCAGAAAGAAAAAAAAAAAGAGCAAAGACCCCTGCAGAAACATAGACAAAGTGCATGGCCATCAGCAAGGTCTCAGGCCATCCCCAGCTACTCCATCCTCCAGATCTGAAAAACCCTCTCCTGACCAGACAGATATTTTCTACCAGGGTTGCAGCTCGTAATGAGGAACTGCCCTCAGAGCAAAGGGTACTTGTTTCCCGGCTCTCTCTCCGGAGGGCTTGTGCACAAAGAGGCTTGTTCTCACCTCAAGGTGCTCTTGGCTGGTTCACAGGAGTGCTACGCACAGCAGGACCATGTCCTCAACTGGTCGAGCCATTTGCTTTGTCAACTGACAAGTGTCATTTATCATTTGAGACAGAGATTGGATATTGGGGCCTCTGGCTGGTGAAAGCTGTTGAATTTTTTCAGGATGGCTTAGCAAAAACTTGGCAAACTGAAATGTTTTTTTGAGCTGTAGATTTAAAGGCACAGTCTTTCTCTATAGAAAAAATACCAGCCAGATTCTTATTTTTATTTTTGAGATGACTAAATCCTACAATTCAGTTCTAAAACATGCAGCACTTAACTCATGCCCTGTCTCTTCTTCAGGTGCTTTTCAAGTACCTTTTCTCGTCTCTCCTAGTAATGTATAGGGAATGGAAGTCAAGCCTTTTTCTTCCTATATGATGCTAAAACTGGTTATAAACTGACCATTACTTAGGATACCTTTAGTTTCCTCATCTGGCTCACTCACTTTTTTCCAGTCATGTAAATTGTCCTCCCCACGCCAACTTGTAGCGCAGGACATAATCTAAGACTTTCCTCAAGATGGCTTTTCTTGAGTTAATTCTAATCTTTCTCTTAATTTGTATTTCCCTGAATTTAAATGCAGAATCGGCTTAGAAAGGTGCCTTTGCTTATGTGCTATGTATATTTTCTTTTCAACTAGCCTACCATTTACTTCAGAGTGGACACCACTTTTTCTACTGCATTTTTATCCCCAGTTGAAATGTGTGCCATGCTAGGTTTACAACAGGTGCTGATCAATTAGAGAAAGAACAAAGGAATGAATTAATGAGTGCTTTGTTTTTTATAAGTACGATCTTGAATAAAACTGCACTTTATAGTCTAGAATGCATTTAAGGACTTTTAATGTAGATTATCTATCACCTAAAGCCACAACCCAGTGAGGAAATACCCAGACAGGCTATGTCTTCCCCAAGATCACAGACCATGCAATCAACAAAGCCAGAACTCAAACTCGGGTGTTCCAATTCCAAATCCAATCATCTTCCCACACAAACAATCCATCTTAGTGATCCATGTTAATCTCGAATGCGTCTGATTTTGACATTTTCTCTTATTACCAAATTCATGAGGGTCAAAAAATACAGCTTTAGCTACATTGCAGACTGTCTTTATTAATGCTCTGAATGACTAATTTAAAGTTTATTACTTTGAGCCATGGAACAACAAACAACCGCATATATAATTCATTATTTAGAAGAGTAGATTATGCTCTTGCCTAATTAGTATTTTAAGATTTGTTTACACTTTCACAGACTTTTCAATACTGACTCCTCCCTGGGGCTTTCCAAGTCTTTGCACATTATAGTTACTGTTCTTGGCCCTGAGGATTTTAGAGCTCTCTATACTTTAATTCATTGGCATAATCTTCCTGGGACAGGAACACAATAAAATAATAGCTAACATTTATTGAGCACTTACATTTTGCCAGGCATTGTGAAAACCACTCTATATGCCTTATCTTATTTCATTTTCACAAAAATCTATGAGGAGAGTATTGCTAATATTCCCTTTAAAGAAGAGGAAGACAAGTCTCCAATATAAGTAACATTTTAATTCAGTAAATGAAAAACTGGGACTCAAATTCAGGGTTGTTTGACCCAAAGCCTTAATTCGTAGCCACTTTATAGTTATGACTCTAACCGGAATCCAGGGACCTGGAGTCTACATAAGCCTCCACCACTAACCGCATGACTTCAGGGAGCATGGGGTCACAGAAAGGATGACATTGGAGCTAGGAGGTGAGTAGGCATTTAAAGCCAAGGAAAATACAACCTAAGGAGACAATAGATAATTTTCAAAGGCATGAAAGGTAAAAGCGCTCAGAATGACCTAATCATGGAGGCTCTACAAAGGTATACCTTTAGGTGGCAACAAGAGATCAGTAACATAAATAGAGTATCTTCTAAAATGTTTTTTGAATATGTCTGGAAGGCATGGAGAAACCAAAGAGGCATGAAAAACCCTAAGAGTGACCAAATCTGATAAAGCCCCAGGTTATCGTGGTAGCACCAGGCTTCAATGTCCCATAGGCATAGTCATGTGACCTGGTGACTTGAATCCCATAGTGTAGAGGCCACGTTCTTTAGAAAAATAGGTCCGTGTCAATATGTTATCTGCTCCTGGTAATGGCATCCTCCTTTGTGTGGGGAATTATTTCTCCCCTGTTCTATTTTGATTGAGCTGTCAGTCACAGAAATCCTCTCTCTGACTACCAGTGTGGCCAAGTGCTCCAAGGAGGCCAATCAAGGCCCTTCTCTGGGAATCTGAATCTTTGACAAGAAGGAGAGCCAAGAGGTCATCACTGCCACCAACAATGGCACTCTAGAGCATTGGCTCAACTGCTGAGGCACCAGAACTACCCAGGTACCTGCCCCACCTCAGGCCACGGAGGATGGGTCAGGTCACAATTATAATGCTCATGAGAGACTTGGTGCCCAGAGTTTTAACGGGGACTTGCCATGTAGGTATCCTCTGCCAGCACATACCAAAACCAGATTCCCAGAAGGAAAACAGCTGACCAGTGTAAACTACATCACTCACACAAAAATGTTTAGGCCCAGTAATGGGGAACCCTTCTAAAATCTAAATTTCTAGATGCCAACCAAGGGCCAACATCGTGAAAATGCCTTTTTAAATATAGTAGCCTCAAGCCTGCTATATTTACTGCATATACGTGACTTGGAAGGAATATCATACCATAGAGCCTGAGTTCTGACTTCCTCAGTGGTTTTCAAGAGGGTCAAATAAAACAAACCATAAATATGGGGAAGTTCCTCTGGGGTTTAACCTTGACCAATGGTAGTAGAAGTAGGAGGATAAATCCCATTCTTTCTCCTCCCAAGGACTGTTCTGAGGCATGGGCTTTTCTGTCTGGTCTCTCTAAAGACATCCTGCATGGCTGAGCAAGTGCATCTGCTGAGCAAGTGGCTACAATTATTTCATTTGTTTGTTTGTTGTTGTTGTGTGTGTATGTACACACATGCACACATATGCCATCAGGAAGCAGGGCAGACACAATAACACATCACCCTGAGAGTCTGCCTATCCTTCCCTCTCTCCTTTCTCTTTTCCTGCACTTTCGTCACCCTGGAATTGCACCTCCCAAGTCACACATTAGCACTGAAGCCTTGTCTCAGGCTCTGATATTTTTGGAAACTCTGCCCAGGACACCACACTCTGTTGGAAGTATATGGGCACAAAGCCAGTTTAGTTTTATATTACTCTGGGATGGGCCACCTAAATAGGGAGAAATGGTCTGGAATCATGCCTTAAAGAAAGGTATATTTATTCTCTAGAACAGAGATTTTTAACTGGTTTGCAGCAAGAATTTTTAAAACATGCAATACTTGACTATTTAGTCAGAGGCACTTGACCTCTTTTCCCTTAGATTGTCAAATTTCTAAAAAATGACAATAGCCAACACAACAATAGCTGTCCAGTGTGAATGCATCAAAAGTATACCTACTTTTTGTTAGGTCATTAAAACATAGAATATATTTTGGTGTGCCACAGAATTTTAGTAATTAGTTTATGTGTGTCATGAGGGGAAAAAGGTTGAAAATTGCTGCCCTAGAGCAGTGTTTCCCAAAGTGTGGTACACGTACCCCCAGGGGTACGGGAAGAGTTTGGTGGGGGTACGCGTTGCACCGGAGTTTGGTGGGGATATGCACTGCACCGTGCTTAGCTGCGCCTAATTCTACGTTCTCATGAGTCAAGTCAAGACAGTCTTGTGAGGCATGAGATGGTCCGGTGTGCAAATAAATGTTATTTATAATATAACTTTTATTTATATTTTATTATGAATAATTTTATTTTTCATTTAGTATTATTTTGTGTATGTACCAAAAAAAGAAAAAATAAATATATTTTGGTTGTTATTAAAATACATCCTTTTTTTGACAAGGGGTACTCAGCGTTATGAAAATTATAGAAGGGGTACACATATGTCAAAAGTTTGGGAAACACTGCTCTAGAGGAATTGGCTAGCCATTCATTTATTTTTTTTAATAAATCTTTATTACGCAGATTATAACAATTGTTTCTCTTTTTTCTCCCCCAAAGCTCCCTACCACCCAGTTCCCTTCCCACCCTCTGCCCTTATTCCCTCTCCCCCCAATTGTCTTTATCCATTGGTTATACAATTTCAATCCAGTCTCTCACTGCTTCCCCACCCCCTTACCCTCCTGATAATTATCAGTCCACTCCCCTTCTTTGCCCCTGATTCTACTATATTCACCACTTTATTCTGTTCCTCAGATTTTTTTTCCCTTCTCTTTTCCTTTTTTCTGTATATGAATTTCAAATGGGACACTCTCTCTCATTTGTTTTTGTAGGGAAATACAAGAGAGTGTTCTGTAGCAAATGGCTGCAGACTGTCCAAATGTCTCAGGACCACAGGAATAGAATCTGCTCCTCCTCCGGTTCACACCGCCCCCTCCCCCTGGGTCCCCCCCCTCCCCCTCCCCCCCTCCAACACGGCTCTCCCGGGGCACACGGCCCCCTGGGGCACACGTTAGCCATTCATTTATAAAACAAATTACCAAACACCCTGGCAGTAAGTTGGGTCGGCAGGGCCCTGCCCCTGAGGACCACACAGATATGTGGAAGAGAGAGTGACTAAGAAATTACCAAAATCTGGGTAAGTGCTGTGGTAAAGACTAGGGTGCCACAGGAACACGTGATAGGAGACCTAACTTGGCTCAGATGAATAAGTAAGCCTCTTTGAGCCAATGCAACTTAAGTTAGGAGATGGTAAGTGAGTAGGAATTAGCCAAGGGAAGGGCGAGGGAGAGGGAAAGCTCAGGGGAAATATCTGGGCTGGAGACGTGAATGCTGGAGGCTTCTGCCTGTATAAGCAATAGGAGCCAGGGGAGTGGTTGAGAAGGTGCAGAGAAAAGTGTATCTGGCATTGATAAGGCACT
Organism: Vespertilio murinus; assembly: GCA_963924515.1. Classification (NCBI taxonomy): domain Eukaryota; kingdom Metazoa; phylum Chordata; class Mammalia; order Chiroptera; family Vespertilionidae; genus Vespertilio; species Vespertilio murinus. Next base: position 74,965,081 of record OZ004707.1, read on the forward strand.
TAGCAATCTCTCCCTCTTCGGAAACCCGAGGAACTCTGAACTGCCTCAAACTTCTCGAAGCCCATAACATTTTTCTGGCGCCTCCACTGTGAGGTAACATTTCATCTGCATGAGTCTTGTGTCTGCACCAGGTTGCGGTGACCTTGAAAACAAAAGGAGCAAGAGCCTTGTGTAGCCCTGGAAAGAAGGGCTACACAACATTCGACATTGGGTCGAATGTTTGTCTGATTGCTCTCCTGAAATGGGAGAATGTTTTGAGACTTGAGAGTTGATCTTCTTAAACTTCTGCATTTTGCCTAAAGACAAAACAAACAAACAAAAAAACAGGAAGCCAGAGAGATGAAAAATGTCCCAACGTGCTAAGGTGAATCACACTGTGTGCTTGCCCTATAATTGTTCTGTCTTCCATGAAGCCACACGAAGGCAGGGTTTGGTCTACACGTTTACTCCTCCATCCCAGAGCTAGGCACAGTCCCCAGAACACAGAAAGTACTCCAAACACGTTCTTCGAACAAAGGATTAATAAAAAGCTAGTTCAGGCAGCACTCAAGCTAGGAAGCACATCTTCTGACCCTTCTCTGTTCTACCCGTCAGCACAAGCCTCGCTTCCCCACCTCCCGCTGCATCAGACCCAGCTTTCCGAGGCTGATAATTCTCTTGTTGGAGCCCCAGGCACAGAGCCTGCCCCTGGCAACTCCAGAGTGTCAGAAGTATGCTGAGAAAGTGCTTCAGTTCAAGCACAACATCCAGCTCAGCCTGGAAACTCCGCAAGCACTATTGATTTGTAGGGGGGGTTTGAAATGGAATGAGTGGCTGATTTTCTCCAAATGGCACATTTCATTCATGATGCATGATTGTAATCGTCGCTGCCTGCAGCCTGCAGTCCCTGGCTGGGCAAAAAAAGAAAAATGAAAAAAGAAAAAAGAAAAAAAAAAGAAATGGCTATTTTCTGGAGTGAATACACTGAAAGGGCAAGAAATCCATATTCATTTTCTTGCCTCTCGGCTGGACTCTATATTTCGCAGGCAGGTGGAACAAAAATCTTTAAATATCATGCTGATCCAGGAAACGCTCGGCAATATTTAAAGAGCTGTGTGCGCCTGCCTGGTGCCCCTCCCGCCCGCAGGCGGGCAGGCCGCTGTCACCGGGCAGGACAGCCACGGCTGCGGCTGCAGTGAGAGGGCGCCGGGCCCGGGTTCACATTAACTGGCGTGTGACCTTTACAAAGTACTGTGGTTTATAGGAATGTTGAATTTTTCAGCAGCTAGGGAGGACCGGCACTGGTGGAAAGGGAGGAATGGGAAATGATTCCGGGCTATTTAAGCCTCCAAGGGGAGAAATGAACTCAGCTTCGGCTTTAATGATGTCCCCCCGCCTTCTGAGGCGCAGAAGGAAGACAATGGGCTGATAGCATTAATAATGATTCTCCTGTCCTCGCCCGCGATAAATAACTTTAAGAAGGTCTTCAGAATATCATTTGGGTCCTTCTCCTCCCTCCTCCGGCACTGCTTTCCTTTTTCCTTAGCAGATGGTTGGAAATCTCAGGACTCCCGGTGCCTTGACCTCCTGCAGATGCTCGGCTCGGATGGAGCGCGACCCACAGAGGACCGCTGGGAGAAGAAAAGAAAGAACCTTAATGCGCCATAGCGGGGCGAGTCATCGAGTGGCCCACTAACTGCTTTTTTATGATTGTCACTTACCGGCCCTGATTTACCCACATTAAAGAGTCGTGTCCGCAATTGTAGCGGGCCTCAAAGGGAGGCTGATGCAAGAGAGAGCCAAGTATTATCGGGAGCCAGCTCAAATGGGCGATTGTGGGCGGGGGCAAACCGCCACCCATAGGGAGGCCGTAACAAACCAGACATTGATCCATCATTTTCTGAGATCCCCCGACAGGCCATGAGGACTCCCCTAATGAGATTGTCATGCATTTCTCTTTATGTAGCTATTAAAGCCCTGTCTACATCTGCTGACGTTTTCCCGGGGAGGGGTCTGAGGGGGCAACAAGGAACAAGAGGGGCCATACTCAAATTTTTCTATTTTCTGCAATCCATCATGATACGCCAGAGAAGGTGTGGGCAAGGCTCCGCAGCAGCAGACAGACCTTCCGAGGGAAGCAAAGGGCGGGAAGCGGCCTGGGTTTGGAGGCATGTGCGAGAGGAGGGGTCAGCAGAAGCCCCCACAAAGGCTGCTCCTGATCAAAGAGTTTGCTTGGACCGGCCAACAAAATGCCGCTTGTCTCATCATTTCTTTCTCGCCCCAGATGGCGAAATAACATGCTCTGTGATTCTCTTTCACTCAAAATCCCTGGACATCAATGCGTGGGTGGTAACCCAGCCAATTCCATTTAATGCTGCTCAACTCAGACACAAATACTTCATTTTTTTTCTCTGTAAGACGGGAGGAGGAAATACTGGAAAGCAAAAGCCCAAACACCTCTCTGATTCACTGCCACACAGGCTGTGGGTTTGGGGCCATTCCAGGGCCCATGAGGGTGTTGGGGGGCAGTCGGGCTGGGCGGAGGGGGGGGAGATGGAGAGGGGGTAACAGCATTGCAGATAGATCTTAACCATGCTGCCACTCAAGACTCTGCTAAAGAACACTCTACTCCCCCAGCCCATACAAACTAGTTTCCCGAGAAGCCATCACCAGAGGCCCTGCCGGAGACTCTCTGCCATGACTAGGCCGTTGGGTGCTCCCCAGTCCAGCTCTGAGATGTGTGAAACCCGCTGTCAGCGCCTCAGAAGCAGGTCTCAAGGTATACAACTGGCTGGGTTCGAAATTAAAAAGCACTTGTTTCTATGATTTTTTTTTCCCAAGAACCAGCACCACCAAAGAGCACATCTAAATGTCAGCAGGGTGACCTGGGACTGGTGCTAGCACAGCTCCGGAGGAGGGCTGGCAATGAGTGTGCCGGTGTCTGCGCATACAAGTGACGGCGGAGGAAGCCCCGTCGCAGAGGGTGAATATATTTCGGTGCACAATGCTTCACTGTCTGGTTTGTTTTAGAAAAGCAGGAGCCCCCTTTCCCTTTTTTCAGACCAAAGGCAACATAATAGAGCAAAGCCACATGAATCTATTATGTCTTATAGGGCTTTTAGCAGGACTATGACTGTTTAACCAGGCGGTGACACGAGAAGAATTACTATTAGACACTCCAGCTGAAAGTAGAGATTTTATTGATTCCTCACACTGGCCTGCCTTTTTATCTTTGATTGAGTGGCTTTCATGAATCCAAAAAGGTAACACTCTTGCATTGAAAGCAGCAGCAGGCAGTCCAGCCCGAGCTGAAACCATCTGTCAGTCCAAAAGAAAGATGAAGGTACTTCCCAAAGTAGCATCTCTCTGGGCTCCTCTCCCCACAGGCCATCCATCGCCAGCCGAGCGCAGGACCCAGCCCTTCCTGCTGTACAGCTCCTCCAGACAGCTAATCTTGACAGACAGTGTACAGAAGAGATAAGCAAAATGCACCTTCGTGCAATTAGGACACTAATTGCACCCTGAGACACAGTAATTATGTCCCCCTTTTTAGGAAAGTACTTAGTTCTGCACATTCCTATTCTCCGGGTTTTGGTGATCGTTACTTTTTATTGTTTCGGAGGTCTCATTTGGAAAACAATTGGATTTGTCTCTCTGTTTACTAAATATCAGACGTGATGTACAAACATCACTCAATTAGGTGTTCTGCAAGGAGCCCGCTCTACTTCTCCCTATTTTAAACGGGGCTCATTTGCATTCATGGGAAAATTAGGATGCAGAAAAGCGTATAAGCAATGTGCAGGTTTACACTTCAGTGAATATTCATAAAGTACCGATTCTCCTTGCAACCATTTCCCCCGCAAATGGCCCTCCCACTATGTATGCTGTGTTTGTCATTCAGGGGCTTTTTCATTTGTTTTAAAGTGCCAGGTTTGGAGACAACGCAAATGCATTCGGGCAGACCCTGCGAAAGCCAGAATTGAAAGGAAATGGTATTTGTGTTTCATGCCACAACAGAGCACGCTGGGAATCCTTGCAATTGACGATGCTGCCTCCCTGTGCAGGTAGGAGGGAAATAATCCAAAGTGACAAATGGATCAGGCCGAGGCGGGAGGAGAGACAAGCTCTCGTTCTGCAACACACGCTTTGATCTCCCAGCTTCTGCCAGGACAGGGCCCTCCGTGCAGAGTGCTCTGGGATTAGGGTCTCCGGCATGCCTTCCCAGCCCTGTCTTCTCCAAGGTTAGGTCTCTCCTGGCATCACCTGGATAATTCAGACTTTGTAAATAAAAACCCACTTTTGCTTGCATTGTGTTGCTGAAACAATCTACAAGTAATTGCAGAATCTACCTACAAATCAAATAATTCACTTGGTGAAATGCAAAGAATCAATAGGAAGGCGATAAATAGGCAAAATTAAAGATAGAGGCCGTATCTGATTCATCTGTATCTGGGAATGCAGAACACTTTTACACTGGAGCTCTGCTTCCAATCCCTCCATGTCTGCACTTCAGGTGAGGAATCAGTCAGGTGAGCATCAGGACTGGGGCAGAGACAGCCTGTGGGGCAGAGAAAGGAGGGCCCCAGACAGACAGCAGGGCCCTAAGTCCTGGGAACGCAGACCCTCCTCCCGCTTCCTCCCAGAAGGGCTTACTAATCAAAAGCTTCTACATGATTGGCATTGGTGCTGACAGCTTGTCCCCGCCCCAAAGGAATTAAAAACAGGAAGAGGAAAAAATATAAACATAAAAAAATCAGAGTGGGAAGAAGCCACAGGACCTGAGAGCACTGGGGTGGTGATGGGCCCTGAGCTTCTGCCTGGTTGCCTCTTGGCACTCATGGCCTTTGTCATTGCAGAGGGTATCACCATGCACAGCTTTCATGATCTGAGATCAATGACCCAGCTCCCTCCATTTGAGGAAAATACACATTTATATGTTTTGGTGAGCCCTAATTGTCAATCAGCCAACCAGATTTCTATCTTGGGGTTAGACATTTGTAGAACCCCCAAATGTCCCACTACAGAATCCCCAAAGAGAAAACCACTTCCCGTGATGGTTATCACCAATGGACAGAGGCCATCTTTTCTCTGAGCATCATGTTACACCATGCAGACTTCCCAAACTAGCAACCCCAGAGGTATGCAAGCTCCCTGAGTTGCCCGGTAGCACAGTTGGAGTTGGCAAATGGTGAAGGAGAGGAAAGGAGGAGAGAGGAATCAAAGACATAGAAATATAAGCCAGAGAGAAACCCACTTACTCAGAATCCTCCAGACTCAAACGTGATGAGAACATGTGAAGATGGGTGGAGTCACCCCACAGAGCTCTCAGCTGCCTCAGAGAGTAAGGGGTTGTAAGGCTCTTTAGGGAAAATGGGCCCGTAGATATTTTCTATAAACCATTGTTTTTCCTTCCAAACTAGCCAGGAGGAATTAGTTGGCATCGGCGTAGCTGGATCCTGCAGACAGGGAGGTTTGGCCAATGTCACAGAGCTCTTTCCCATGGCTTCCCAAGAGCTGTAGTGATCAGCCTACTCTCCTCCTCATTCTAACTGGAATCCATGCTCAGCCATTTTCGATGTGCTTTCCCTGCCCCCCACAGCCACCTCCCCCTTCCTGACCTTCTGCAGTCTTCTCAGTCCTAGTGCCTGTCCTTCCCTGCTCCTGCTTCCCTGCTGCTGAACAGGACTGGAAAAGCAACATCTATTCTAAACAGTAAAGGCTGTGTTTGTTATTCCTTCTTAAAATCCCTGAAGTGGCTGGTCCACATGTCTTGCCTCTCTGTTGTCCCCAAATCCACTCCCAACACCCTTTCTCCCTGAACATGGCCTCACTTCCTACATTATCAAGAGGCCAACTGAATCCTTCCTGCTGCAAAATCCCTGTTCTTTCTCCTGCCTCTCCCAGGGAGGAAGTGCCCTTTCTTGCAGAGGCTATCCCCTTACCTCCCCATTGGCCTACATTTTCAACTTCCCAGTCTCTAGCAGCCCCCCACTCAGCCTCCAGTAGGCTAGGTCACCCTGCTTCTCTCTCAGGTCCTCTTTTATTCCTCCCTTTCCTTCCCTTCCAAGCTTATTGAAAAAGGCCTCAACATTCCCACTGCTCCATCACCCAGTTCTCTTTTATCCCTTATTACCTGGTCACCTTCCTCATCTCACACGGTTCAGGAATATTCCAAACACCATAGGAAAGACCTTTCCTGCATCATCATGCTCCTGAACTCCATGCAACATTTGACCCATTGACCACACTCCACAGCTTCAAACTTACTTGGTTTTTCTGCTATTTCACCATCCTGGGTATTCTCTCTCTGACTGCTCCTTTTGGGTTGCTTTTCTCTGGTTTCTCTTCCTCACTTCCTAAATCTGAGAGCTCCCCACCCAAGGTCCACCCACCATCCTCTTCCCTACCCACACTCATTACTTCACCTTCTCACAAAAGACCTATAATCTGACTATGCAACCTTGACCACAGCCCCAGATTTATGTTTTAGTTGCCTTTCTTTGGCTAGAATACCTAGAATGAAAGCTATTCTACCCAAACATACTAAAAGTGGCATGCATGGAATAGATCAACCAAAAAACTTGTGTGTGTGTGTGTATATATATATATATATATATATATATATATATATATATAACCCATGGACACAGATGAGGGCCTGGGGAGGGGCGGGGGCAGGCTAAAAGAAGTCAATGAGGAAAAAAAGGGGGACATATATAATATTTTCAATGATAAAGATTTTTTAATGAAATAAAATCTAAAAAGGAAAAAAAAAACATCCATGCAGGCTGCACACTAAGCACTTGAAAATATAAAGATTAGTAAGATTCAGTGCTTTTCCTCAAGGCCTTCATAATCTAATGGAAGAGAGAGACATAGAATCAGATCATTGTGAAACAATGAGAAAATGAAGAAAGATAGGCACAGAAGATTATGCATCAAAGAGAAACACTTAAACGGAAAACCCAGCCCAGCCTGGGGAGGAGGGAGGCTGGAGCCTTTGTGAAAGACAGGATGCCTAAACTGAGTCCCGAAAAGCAAGTACAGAGGGATGAGTATGAGAAACTCTGGGAACTTAAGATAGAAGAAGTTATTGATATTTTCATATTGTTTGATTGGACGTTGGCAGTGATAGAAAGAAGAAGTCAAGCATGACACCCAAGACTTTAGCTCACCATTCTCCCAGGTACACAGTGCTCAAATACTAAGTGAAATAAGCCAGTCGAAGTAGAAAGAGAAGCACCACATGATCTCACTCATATGTGGAATCTAATGAACAAAATAAACTAACAAAATAGATTTGGAGACATGGAGGCATGCAATAGACTGATGAATCTCATGGGTAGGGATTGGCAGGAAAAGATTAACCCAAGAATTCATATGCATATATGCATAACCCATGAACACGGACAATAGTGCAATGAAGGCCGGGGGGGGGGGGCAGGGAAGGGTTACTGGGGGGGGGGGGAGCAGCGTAAAAGAAGACACCTGTAATACTTTCAATAATGAAGATAAATTTTAAAATAATAATGGAAAAAAGATCTCACAGCCATGTTGCCTTCTTCTTACTCCCATCCCTTTCAACCAATAGTCTAGTTCAGAAAATTATACTCTCGCTCGAGTTGTCTCTAAATCCATCTGTATTTTCCTTTCTCACTGCCATCCTCCTAACTCAAGCTGCCATTGTGTCTTTACTCCACAACAACTTAACCCTGCTCTCTTGCCTCAGTAGTCTTCCTGAGCAACTCTCACTCCCTTTATTCTTTAACCCTTCATCAGAAATCTTCAGTGCTTTCACTCTTTGTCAATCAAGGCCCTCTACAATCTGGCCCTAATATCATTCATCTCTCTTCATCTCTCTCTCTCTCTCTCTCTCTCTCTCTCTCTCTCTCTCTCTCTCTCTCTTTCATCAAGCTATTTGTTCTATTTATTCTCTCCTGAA